>NDGM011171439.1:0-12112 GCA_002564305.1 Octomys mimax | reverse complement strand
TCTGATCTAGTAGTGAGACCCTGAACATCCTGTAGACCCTTCCCTAAAATAAAAAAAAAAAATAAAAACAGCATCCAGTACCAGCCCTGTGTCACCATACAAACTGTGAAAACCAAAGGCTGAGAATTTGCACAGGGATGTGTGGTACACACATGAAGCGGGGGTAAAGTCCTGACAGAGGGAAACCATCAGGAGTCCCGATCCAGGCTTGCCCATAGCCTTCTCCCTCCAGCATTTCAGGGACTTTGGGACAAAGCCAGGGAGTGCAGGCTGAGCGGGGTGGCTGGTTCCTGGGTACTGGTGCTGGCTGGGCCTGCCTTTTCTACAGGTGAAGGAAGTCATGCATCATAGAAAATGGGTTCTGGGAAACGCAACTTCAGTGATTTTGTCCTCGGGTGACTCTCAGAGAGTGCACTTAAGAGGAGATGACTGTGACCTCACTGCGTGATTCAATCTTAGGAAGCCATTTTCATAGATGCAGCTCGTCCTTGACAGAAATGCCTCACGTGGTCCCGGCCTACCGACGACAGTGCTACGCTGTGCCCTGTTTAACCTATGATTCACTGTCGTCACTGATATATTTATCATGTTTGCTAAAAGACGAAAAACGTGCAATGGAATTATTATTGTGTCCCCGATATTATAGTCCTTAGTCCCTCCCTGCCCTCCAGTGCCCCCACCTGGCCCACCAGCAGCTAGCAAGGGCTGGACGGACATGTTCAACTCATTTTATCACCTTTCTAGGCAGGTCTGTGAGCCCAAGAACAACACACAGACTGTGTGTACACGTGAGATTTTTAAAATTTCATTTTCTTATGAGATTCATTGCTTTTTTGAGACTTATTCATACAGAGCCCCTAGTTGAGTTCCCTTAATGCCAGCCTTTTGTTATTTCAGTGTAACAAAATGAGCATATGAATATTCATGATAGATGGAAATGTAATCTCTTTGCTACTACTAGACTGTATCTTTGGGAGGTTTTCTCAGGCAAACACCCCCAAGGAAAGTTTACAGAGTTTGGGTCCTGGGTGCCCCTCTGCGACTTTATCACAATGCCAGGAGGCAGCAGCCGTGCTGGTCTGCCCCCTCCCACCCCCGTCAAGTACCAGCTCCGTAAGACCCATCATTTTTCAGATAAATGTCAAAGGTGAAATAGTACTTCATTTTTAATTTGGCAAAAAAGCATGGTCAACATGTTTTCCCCATCCAAAGAATGCTACACGTAATTCTTTGCATAATTCTTAACTGAATTCATTTCAGTTAGAAGATGATCGGGTACTGTGTTCTGACACAGCCTAGGAACCCACCTTGCACAATACTACGTAGAATCTGAAGTTACTATAAATCCTTTGAAAAGGATTATATTACAAAATACTATAGTTTGGGTCACTACAATCTATTAACAGAAAAAGGAGTATAAAAATAGTCTGTATTTTTACAGCTCCTAATCAGAGTCCAATAACATCTATAGGTTTCAGGTTATCTTAAATTGAGAAAACATAAGCAATACTGTATTTCTCAAACCAATTTTAATTAAATGTTTTTAAATTATCAAGTACTAATAATTTAAGGGGTTCTATATTGGAAATATTTTGCCTATTGATGTACCCAAATACTTGGCTTGCTGATTACTGGAATTGACTACTTTGCCTGCTTGTCCCTTCATGGTTCTAATATACAAGTGATAATAGTTGTCACCATAACAACTAAGGCAGGGTTTTCTTCGAATTCTCAGGACTAAGGAGCAATTTCTTGACTTTGCCTGCACAGCAAGGCTGCTGGATCACACGCAAGCTCCAGATGCGGCTGTCACCAGACTCCCCCAGACCTGAGGAGAACAGGCTTCACAAGCCAGTCTTGCTTGAGTTCTGGCAGAGGAGGCCACGGTCCAAATGTGAATCAGAATGCCTTAAGCGCACAAATCACACACACACACTGGGGACCACTGGCAGAACGGCTCCCAAGGACCCCAGGGTGCTAATCCAAGTCTGCAGCGTGTCCTAGTCACGTCCACACAGTCCCTTCTTGGCCACCAAGGCACAACTCGTGAGGCAGCCTCCTGGCTCCTCCGAGCAGATCACTGAACATCAGTTCATGCCCGCAAACGAGGGTGGATGCTGAGCATGCACATGTGCTTCAGGTTAGAAACACACGAACAGGAAGACAAAGTCTCCTGAGCGTCCCTCCCGAAGCTTTCCTTCGTCGCTGGTCACTGGACAGGCCAGCCAGAAGTTACACTCCTGCCTCCTACACCAGAGATCTTTCTTCCTGTTATGGAAGACTAGATTAAACTTACCCATAACCTGTGTGTGCATGCATACACATGTGTGTGTGTGTGTGTGTGCGCACACGCGCACAGGTATCTGCCTGAGAGAGTGGAGTTCACAAGGAGTTACCACATGTCAAGAATTATTTTTTTTTAATTTCTTGTGTCAAGAATTATTGAAGCAACCCTAAGATACTTTTTATTTTAAAGGGAAAAAATAAAAATTCAAAACAAAATAATATATGGGTAACAATGGTTAATACATTGTGTAGTGTTATCTTTAAATTAGTTATTGAGAGTACCAGATATTAGCATTTAATTGTCCAAATAATACTAATGCAGACCTTTCTTTTCAATGAACTAAGAGAAATCAGTAGTACAGCTATCTTAACTAATATATATGTATATATATTTTTTAAATTTTCCCTTCCTTCTTTTCTCCACTCCCTCATCTCAGTTTCTCTTTCTTTTTGAGGTTTCTTTCCATTTTACAATGATCATTATACATTTTGGATCTTATTTACTCTTTCAGCTTCTCACACTAGGAAAACAGTACGATGTTTACACATGTGCATCTGGTTTATTTTACTTATGAGTCCGAACTTGGGTTGCATTCATTTACCTATAAAAATCTCCAATTTATTCTTCTCTATGGCTGAGTAGTACTTTACTGTATAAAAAGATCACATCTTTTTTTATCCATTCCTTGATCGATGGGTATTTGGGTTGTTTCCAAGATCTAGCGATTGCAAATTATACTACTATAAACATGGGTGCTGCTATAAACATATATTGTTGTGGTTCATTGTTTTTAACTCTTCTACAGAGACATACAGAAGGAAAATAGCTGGGTCAAATGGGACCTCCAACGTTAGTTTTCTCAGGACTCTCTACACTGATTTCCCCAGTGGTTGCACCAGTCTACACTCCCACCAACAGGGAAGAAGGATTCCTTTCTCCCCATAGTACCCCCAGCATTTGTTATGGTTCATTTCTTTATGACAGCCGTTCTTTCCAGAATGAGATGGAATCTCAGTGTTGTTTTACTTTGCATCTCAAATGACAAATGATGTTGAACGTTTTTTTTCATATATTTATTTGCTGTTTGTATTTCTTCATCTGAGAAGTGAGTATTTCAGGTGGGTCTTTAAATTTAGGAGGATTGAATTTTTTGAGTTCTTCATTTTTTTTTTTTTTTTTTTTTTTTTTGGTGGAACCAGGTCTTTATATGTTCTTAACAGTAATCCTTTATCGGAGGAAAAAGTGGCAAGCAGTTTCTCACTCTGTGGGTTGTCTCATAACTCTACTGGTGGTTTCTCTTGCTGTGAAAAAGCTTATTAATCAGATGAGATCTCCACTGTTGATTCTTTGTGATGGTTCCTGTGTGATCAGGGATTTATTCATAAAGTCTTTGCCTATACCAGTATCTTCAAGGATTTTATCTATTCTATCATCTAGCACATTGGATGTTTCTGTTTTAATATTTAGATCTTTGATTCATTTAGATCTTATTTTAGTGCATGGTGAAAGATATGGTTGAATTTTAGTTTTTGGCATGTGCAGAGCCAGTTTTGCCAGCACCATTTATTCAAGAGCTGTCTTACTTCCAGTGAATGTTCAGCTCCTTTGTCAAAGATAAGGAGGCCAAGTATGTCTGGCGTTGTTTCTGCACCTTCTAATCTATTCCATTGATCTTCAGGTATTTTTATTTTTTCCAGTACCACACTGGGCTTTTTTCCAGTAGCTTTGTATTATACTTTCAAGTCATGGATTGTGATGACCCCCCCCCCTTGCCTTTGTTGCCCAGAATTGCCTTTGCTATGCTAGGTTTCTTTTGGTTCCTGACGAATATTAAGATTGTTTTTGCTAATTCTATGAGATATACTATGGGAATGTTGACTGGAATTGCATTAAATCTGTATATCAGTTTTGGAAATATGGCCATTTTCACTACATTGGTTATTCCTACTCAAAAGCAAGGGATATCTTTCTTTTCTTTTTTTTTAGGATGCAAAGTGCTTTATTTTTAAACTTCTAAACTTTGAAAAACAAGGTAGCAGAGGTTAAATAATAGAGTTTTTCCAAAGCGAAGTGTGCTCAGTGGAACTCAGTTTATCTGCACGAAATACAAAAACAACTTTCTGAAACTCCTAGGTGGGAACAAGACTGTCCTGACGACCTGACTACGTGAGCTGAGCTTTCTTGGGTTGGGTGTAACATCCCTTTTTCTCCTTGGCAAGGGCTCAGGGACCTCCGTGCACTCCTCGGGCACACACGGACAGCTCCCACCCAAAGGTCTCCTGGGAGGCGTACACCATATACAGGAAGCCATTCTTGTCCTTCTTGCTCTTGTATGCTTCTGAGATGGGCGTGGACGGGCTCACCCCGCTGTGGCCATTCACCAGCAGGAAGAAGGTATGGTTGGTCTAGAGCTGCAGGCGCTGCCTGAGGATCTTGATGAGCTCACTCATGTTGACGTGGTCAGGGACCAGGAACTTTGTTTTGTCCAAGATAGGAAGCTACTTCTCGCCTTTGTATCGCTCTATGATCACCGGGATCTTGGTGGAACACTGCTCTTGGATGAACTGGATGTCTTCTACTCTTTGTTCGAAGGTGCGGTTCCGACAGCCTTGTGCTGGAGTCCCTGGGGCAGCGGCGGCTCCAGATCTGGTGACGACGACTTCCCTTGTCTTTATCTTCTGATATCCATTTCAATCTCCTTGTCATTTTCATCTCTGTTAGATTGATTGATTCTTAGGTGTATCAGTTTTGGGGGTGCTGTTGTGAAAGGTGTTGTTTTCCTAATTTTATTTATGTATTTGGTACAGGGTCTCACTATGCAGCTCAGACTCATAGTGATCCTCTTATTTTCAGCCTCCCAAGAGCTAGGTTACAGGCATAAGGAGACTGGCTCACTGCACCCCAGAGGTGAAGCTGGTGTGGCATGCGGGACCGGGGATCGAACCCTGGTGCTTGCGCTTGCTGAAGCGGGCGCTTAGTCCGCTGAGCTGTCTCACTCGCCATCATTGCTAAATTTTTAACCATTCCTGGAATCCTGTTCTAAAGTTGGAAGACACAATACTGAAGTGGAAGAAAATAAAGACATTCCAAAGAAGGACATTCTTTCATCAGTTGGCTGAAGATGTCATCAAAAGCAGTTCTGGGTTAAAGCAGGAATGTATGGAGGAAAAAAAAAAACTTCACAAATGTCCACGATATTCCAAGAAAAAGCCAGGAGGGTCAAGACCCAAGGCCTGCCCTCCAGCAGTGATGTGACCCATAATACAATACTCAGACAGGGGATTCTTCTAAGTGCCTTAGACTTTCCCATAGAAAAGATGGACTTATATTAATAGTCAACAAAGAGATATAAGAGCTTGATGGAAAACAAAAGATGTTACATAACAAAAGGTAGCAAATAGCATTTTTTAAATCTTTTAATTTTTTGGTACAAGGTCTCACTACACAGCGCAGACTGGTAGTGATCCTCCTGACTCAGCCTCCCCAGAACTAAGATTACAAGGATGTACCACCATGCCCAGTTTTGGTGGCCAGCACAATACCCCTGGGGTTCCAAGTTCTGTACAGCATGACTTAGACTACCAGGCAGGTGCTTAGACTGCCAAGCTATCTCCCCAACCCTATTTACTTATTTGTTTGTTTGTTTATTTATTTATTTATTTGATACAGGATCTTGTTATGCAGTTCAAACTTCTTCTAGTGATCCGAGTGTCTCAGCCTCCCCAGTGCTGGGATTATAGGCGTGTACTACCACATCCTGTTTTGGTGACTGGCACGGTGTGCCCAGGGTTCCAGGGTTGGCACGGCATGCAGTACTGGGGATCGAACCCAGTTTCTTGCACTTGCCAGGCAGGCACTTAGACCACTGAGCTATCTCCCCAGCCCAGGAGGTCCCTTCTTAAGTAGAAAAATAAAGTCATAAAATAGTACAGAGATACATATTGCATGTTGCAAAGATATTCCACACACCTGCACCCATGTAAGAAAATGTTTTATTAAATACATACTAAACCCATGATTAGCTATACATTTATGTTTTTTACTTTCAGGTGACCACATAGGGAGGCTGCCTGCATGGCAAGCTTGAGGTCCACGGGAGGTGGTGGTCATATGACCTGTACTTCAATAGAGCCAGGGACTTGGAGCACTGAGCCTCAGAAGGAGCTAAAGAGGCTACTTACATTTGTTTGAGGCTAAGTCCTCTTGGATGCTCTAACCTACCCAGGGAAGAGGACAGACAAGGAAAGGACATCAGGACAGGGCCCTTGGAGGTATCAGGACCTGGCTTCAAGGCTATGTGTGACCAGAGATAGATGACATGGGTGGGCTTCCAGATTACTGAGGGCCAGAAACAAATGGACCACTAGGAGTTTGGTTACCAGACCAAAGAGGAACATGGGTATCACTTTCAAATTCCTTCACACTAATAGTAAGCTTCAAGAGATACTTACTAGGGCTGGAGAGATAGCTCAGTAGAATAAGCACTTGCCTGGCGAGAGACAGAGACAGAGACAGAGAGACAGACACAGAGAGAGACACTATATTAGGGCTTCACTGAAAGAGTAGGGTTAATTTTATGTACAAGAATAATTTAGGAAAAAAAAAAGACAGATATTGCTCCAATGAACCTGACACAAAGAACCACAGACTCCAACTGTGGCTAGGACTGTGAATTGGACATGATAGCCTGGGCCAGTCAGAACAGCCTGAGCTGATGTTCCACAAATAAATTCTTCTTAGGACAAAGAAAGCTGTTGCATAAGTTTTCTTTAAGCAATAGTCTAACAAAGTGCTTTAGAATTGCCTTCTACAAATCGTCACCACTGAACACCAATCTATCTACGATGGCCCAGGAATGGTACAAAAAAGTATATTGTCTCAGTTACTCTTCTCTCATTGTTGGAACAAATACCTGACATCCAAAATAAGGGAAGGAAAGGTTTGTTTAGCTCACAGTTACTGGAGGTTTCAGTCCATACTCAGCTGGCTCCAAGACAGGCTGGCACATGGCAGAGAGCAACCTTTCATGGTGGCGGCAAAGAGCAGAGAGCAAAATGGAAGAGTAGCAGCAACAATGGCAACAGAGAGAAGTCTGTCTCTCTGTCTCTCTTATGTTACATTCAGGCTCTCAGCCCCAGGCTGGGGGAAGTACTCACAGCCATAATCCCAGCAGTGCTAAGACCCATAATCCCAGTGGATCATGAGTTAGTATCAAACTCTAGAAGTCCCTACCCCACAACTACATGAGGCTTTGGGGGGACAACTAGACACATACCATAACACATATGTGTCAGACCCAGCAATCCTGCCCAGGAGCTTAACCGAGGAAGTGACCAGGTAAGCATGAATACACAGTGGCAGATGCTCAGCACTGTGAGGATTTCTCCTGAAACTCTCCAAACTTCAGGATCACTGCAGAAATAGTAGGCCTTTAATCTTTCCACCTTCTTTTCTCCTCTGGATTCTATCTATCAAGGGACAAAAGAATAAGGATTTTCCTAGAGCTCTGAAAATATATACATAGCATTTTTGTTCCCCAGAGCTGATCCCCACTTCTTGCCCTCTTTGCCTTCACTAGTACCCAGACCCAGATACAGCCGAGTGCATGAGGTCAGAGACCTACAAAGCCCACCAGCCTCCAAGCACTCAACAATTTCCTGGTGGACAAGAGCTACTTGGAGAGGTGTATGGTGTCACAAGCAGACACAGCACTGAAGCCCTCCCTGGCCACCTCTGCCAAATCTTATCATGTCCTATTGGGATAACCATGACATATTTTATGAAAAGAAAGAGCCCAGACAGCTTGGGCTAGTAGGGCTCTCCCACTGTGGAAGATATTCAGGAAATGGAGCTACAGATGGTAAAGATGATGCAGACATGGATCCCTCCGATCTGAGGAAGAAGAAAGCAAAAGAGGAGAGTAAGAAAATAAAGCCAGCTGGAA
Organism: Octomys mimax; assembly: GCA_002564305.1. Lineage (NCBI taxonomy): Eukaryota > Metazoa > Chordata > Mammalia > Rodentia > Octodontidae > Octomys > Octomys mimax. The sequence continues at coordinate 3,881 of NDGM011171439.1, read as the reverse complement.
CACTGAAAGGCCAAGAGTAGGAGGTTAAGGCCAGGTGGGTAAATCATGTGGATAAGGCTGAGTGGTCAGGGCCAGATATGGTTAGTGGACCTATGAGGAATAATGCTAATATATTGAGACCAAGGGATCAAGGCCAGGAGCATACTAAATCTAGGTGGGTAAGGCCACATGGATTTGATAAGTTTCTAAGACCAAGAAACTAATGCCAGGAGCTTAATACGAAATGGATATGGCAAAGTGGTTAAGTTCAGATGGGTAAGACCAGGAGGCCAGTAGTAACTGGGTTAAAGCCAGTAAGATGAAGCCAGGAGACTAAAGCCAAGTGGGTTGGACTGGGAAGTGGAGACCAGGTGAAGTTATGTGGCGAAAGCCAGTTAGACAAGGCTTAGTGCTTAAGGCCAGATGGCCAGATAGATACTGCCTGAAGGTTATGGCCTTGACCAGGTTTGGGCCAAGCCTGAGTCCTATCTTAGCAGTAACAGATCTGAGGACATGAAGTTACTCACTCAGCTTCCTCAATTGCATGTGAGGTAAAGAACCTTCTGGAGAGCACTGTGGGAAACTCTTAGGAGATTAAATGGCACAGTCACTCCTCATATTATTACCTCTCTGGCTTCCTTACTGTCATGGTCCAATGGTACATTTGAGAAAATAGACCCTGACCCCAAACAGCACATGTGGGAGGACAACCACTTTCTCCCTCACTCAGTGTCAAGGCCAAGGGAGTCTGGCCTCCTGGCCCCCGTAGATCACTAATGCTCCTGGTGACTGCTGTAGAAGACCTGGTTATTTGGCTGGCGACTTCCTCCTTCACCATTATAGCCAGAATGAGACAAGGTGACACACTGTGTAAAACGTGAAGGATCAGGACTGCAGAGGAGGCAGAAGCAAGCCTGGAGCATGTGCGAGTGGCGCCATAAGAATAACATTTATTCACTCCCATGGTGAACCCCGCCGCCGCAAAAGTCAGCCAAGCCATGCCCATCCCTGTGCACTCAGACACCCAGGCGGGTCAGCAGTGATGCCAACTGCAGTGCTTGTGCTTATATATCACATGTTGTCCCCACTCACAGAAATCAGTGTCTGCCGTACATCAATGCAGGCACTATGAGTGGAATGTGAAAGGTCTCCTATACCGTGGAAACCCAGTGGGGGCTTCAGCCTCTCATGATCCCCTGGAATCCACCCTTAGGAGGTCCAGTTGCATCCTTATCGGCCTGCCCACACTGTCCAGCCGTGGCCTTTCCTCAGTCCTCATGCCCACATCTGCACTTTCCAGCTGCAGGGCAGGTTGTCTCTTATGTTTCTCACAATGTCTGAGTAGATGTCACAATGTCTCCCCAGGGTATGACATGAACACAGCAATCTTATAGTAATCCGATGCCAGGAAACCCAAAGTCCTGAGACCACACGGAACCACCCTCATTGCAAGGAAGGCTTAGGTCCCTGCTCAAGGCCTGTACTTTTGGGACACCCCAGCATGGTGGTGAGCACAGCCCATTTCCTTTCTAGGCAGTGTTTCTTCCTCCTTTTCAGTCATGTGATCCTCACAGCAGGTCAGAGTTAACCAGCCAGGCCTTTACCTGAAGTCTGAAGAGATGAAGGCACTCTCCAGTGGTTAGGAATAAGGGAAGGGAATGATGCACGCTCATAGACCAACACCGAATTATTGGCAGAAGTTTTCACAAGAATGATTCTAGCTATGGTCACACCTCCTAGAGCGACATTTTGATCAACCATAGACTGTATATATAATAACAGTTCTACACAATTACATTGCCTAGTGATGTTATAGCCATCTTTGTTCATAACAAAGCCCCCTAATGACAACTCTCTCAGAAAGTATTTGTCTCTTTAAGCAAAACATGAATACATATTTGCAAATAAACTTCCTGTTGTTCCAAGAGAATCCTTAAAATAAATTCCTCTCACATATGCTCCTTAAAATTATGTTTCTATCTCATGTACTGCACAAAGAAATTAAAGTAGAAACATTTACTTGGAGCTGGATGTGATGGCCCAGCCAGTCCCAGCACTCTGGAAGGCTGAGGCAGGAGGATCACAAATTTGAGCCCAGATTGGGCAATTTAGTGATTTAGCAAGGCCCTGCTGCAAAATAAAATAAAAAATAAAACAGGGCTGGGATTGTACCTCAGTGCAAAGGTCCTGGGTTTAATCCCAAATTCCACCACCACCACCCAGAAAAAGAGATGGGAAAAAAAGAAGAAAAGAGGGAAAGAAGAGAGGAAGGGAGGAAGGAAGGGAGGAAGGAAAAAGAAAAGCTGGCCAGTATTTAAAAACTCACAGCCTTAGGGCTGGTCAAATAGCTCAGTGGATTAAAGGCTTGCAAGCAGGCACAGAGGCCAGGACTTCAATCCCTGGGCCTGCGGTGCCGGTCCTGCCCCCAGGGTACGCTGAGACAGCAATTGAGACTGGGCGTGGTGGCACATACCTGAAATCCCAGCTCTTAGGAGGCTGTAAACAGGCGGATCACTACAAGTCTGATCTAGTAGAAAGATCCTGAACACCATGTAGACTCTTCCCTAAAATTAAAAAAAAAAAACCAAAACCCAAAAAACCAGACAGCCTTGGTTTGCTGGCTCCATTGCCCGTGTGTCCAGAGTTTCAAAGGCGTCTCCTTTCTTCAGGCTTCCTCGCTGGGGTGCCTCATAGGTTATGATGGTGTGTGTTGTCAGTCCCCAGTGGACAAGCCGTTCTGCCTCTGTACTTCCTGCTTTTAAGCCCTAGACCACCAGAGATCAGGGCCTGACGTTTTGAGGAACAACTGATTTCTAGTCAGAGCCCATCTGATATTAAGCAACTCTGCCTCCAAGTCCTGGCTGTCTCTCAGCGTTTCTGCTTGCTGTTGCGGACACTTCAGCCATCTCGGCCTCAGGGCACTCACTGTCCTTCATTGAGGGTTGTTCAGCAACTTCCCTGGCTGCTTCCCACTAGATGCCTCTAGTATCTAAAATTGCTTCCAGAAACTGCAAAATCAGCCTCAGCAGGGAGCCACCAGCGTGGGGACGTTATTTCTAGGGCCTCACTGCTTCTAGAACAGTGCTCCTTTCCAGAGTTGTATAGATAAATGTACAAATCACCATATTCACAACCCTCATTCAGTTAGGCATGTGAGGCACTAGGGAACACAAATCTGACCTAAAAGGACAAGGAAACCAGGCAGCGTGCTCTTGTAGCTCTGTGTCAGTGCTTGTCCCTCTAGTACTAGCCTACCTCTGGTGAATGTTACAAGGACAGAAAACAAGTCTACTCTGTAGCAAAATGTGTTAAAGTCTCACAGGAAATGTAAGTGCTCCTTTCCATAGTGAAATTGGAAAACAAAACCACCTCCTAGGATTCTCCTGTTTATAAAAAAACCTAAAGAACAGTAATACTACAAGCCAACACAGGCAAATCATGCCCTTCTTAGAATTAGTCTTTAAAGGTAGACTTCTATAATACCTGAACCAGCACACCTAGGCAAGCTGAAGCTGTGACTACAGTGACAGGCTCTCTTGGGCCCTGTAATGGCCTGAATGTTTACAAGACTTCTTATTGATATGATAAAATTCTAACCTCAATTATCCTAGTATCTGAGGTGATCAGATCATGAGTGGGAGCCATCACAGATGTCACTGGTGGCCCCTATAAGTAGGACTCCAGGGAGCTCCTGTACTCTGCTAAGGTATCATCTATAAGCCAGGAAGCAGGCCCTGAACACTGCATCTGTTAGTGCCTTTATTTAAACTTTTGCCCTCTAAGACTGCAAGACATAAATTTTTGTGTTTTGTAAGCAATCCAGCTTATAGTATTATTGGTTTTTTTTTCCTGTATTTTAGGGAAGGGTCTACAGGGTGTTCAGGATCTCACTACTAGATTGG
>NDGM011171413.1:0-22100 GCA_002564305.1 Octomys mimax | reverse complement strand
GATTTGATTTGAAACTGTCTCATTGCTATTTGTTTATCAATAAAATTATGGCAAAAAAATAAGCTAAAAAAAATAAAAAATAAATATTGTAGGTGCGTGAATTCAGAAAAATATTCCAATACATGTTCATGATTTAGAATTCCTTGTACCCTAGGGAGTTGTGCATTCCTAAAGCTCCTTATCACAGATTTATTCAAAATGTTACTTGAAGCACTAGCATTCATTTTTCCTACTTGCAAATGCTAAATGAAGAACAAACATGAAATAGAAATAAAGCATGCTTGAGTCAAGGAATGAAAGAAATTCATGCTCTCAAGGCCTCTGGGCTAGAACCCCAAGGTGGGACGATTCCTGCTGAGCCCTTTCACACCAGGGGTGACCAGCAGTGCTGGCGACATCCTGCATGCCCCCAACTGCTTCTAGGACTAGCAGAAAGTGAACGTCTGGGTCGTATTTCCTGATCATTCCACAAAGTCTTCCTAGAGCTAAGCCAATCCCTCACAGAACTAGGGAGTCAAGTGTCCCTTCCCCAAATCAGAGGACTGAAATAAAAGGCATCCCTTGATGAAGAGAAGGCCTGGTGAGGGCACCATTTCATGGGTGCCAACATGAGAACACAGGGGAGTGGCACAGATGAGACCAAAAAACTGAACACAGATGAAGAGTATTCACAAGGAAGAAGGGGAAGAATCATCCTAAATAAGGGCCTGCTGTGCCCAACCTGCTGTGCCCAGCCTGCCACAACTGGCTGTCACCCAGTGCAGGTGGGAGCTTGAAAGGTCCAAGTCCTCTAGGCAAACACCATGTGAAAGGCCAGAGGTCTCTACCCTGACTTAAACCCCTACCATGTACTCTGATTTCTCCTGTAAGCCTAATACTGATTGGGAAAATGGAAAACTGTCAGACAACTGTATTCATAGTGGTTTAGAGCTTATCTATACCCCTGGAACCTCCTTAGGCCCCATCACTGAGGCCTTGGGAAGACAAAAACATGCCTGTGACCTCAACCAGTCTTGAGTGTCAATGAACTATTTATGATTAGTACCTTGATTATATAGCAGAAAGACTCCTATATTAGCCATACACAGGAATGTAACACAATGGGTGAAAATGACTTTAGACCAGATTCTACACAAATCATGTCGCTGAGTTCCAGTTTGTCATGCACTAAGCAAGGATAAGAGTCCCAAATAAGGTAACCATAGAATTTATTATCAAAATGGGAACTTCTTAGCAAAAAAAAAAAGAGTGCTTTATAAAATTACAAGCAATAAGACAATATGGCCATGCTACTACTAATATCCTGAGGAGTATCTAGAACTAATGAACTACTACCATAATAGCAGGGATTATTTTAATAGGCAGAAGATGGACTCCAAAATTCATTCATTCATTCAATTCACAGGCATGAAATTCATGGCAGAGAATTAATAGAAGTCAGAGAACGGTTGAGACACTCTTCAACTTCAGACATGGTATTGGGAGAAAAAGGTTTCCTGGTATCATGTTGGAGACAGGTTAGAGGGTTTGAAGCAGAGTGGGTTTTAAACAGAATGGTTTTAGATAGATAAATAGTACTTGCTTCCTAAGACTTCTTATTGAACTCTTTGTCGCAAATTGGCTTTGGGAAGGATACAAATGGATGGTTTAGGTCAAAGAATCTCTTGTGTAGAGATTTATACACCTCATAACCCTTCACTGTGTGGAGGCACAATTCTCACCCCCACTTCTCCAAACATTTCTGCAGTGCCCCTCTGCCTAGAATACTCCTCCTTCTTCCAGTCTTCTAACCACTGAGGTCCAGTTCAGATCTGACTCCATTCAGGAGCTTGTCCTCAGTGTTTCAGCCCAGCCTGAGCTCTGCTGTGTCTCTTCACCATCTGATACACCTCCTATATTTGTCCAATTATCTTCTGTCTTAGATAATTTCTTATCCTGCCATATTTCCGGGAATTTCTTTGATGACAAGAAACAAGTCTTAGCCAAGTGGTGAATAAGAGGTAAAAGGCACAGGTACATATATTATGATCAGAGCAACAAGGACAATTCCCCAAAAGGAGTTTTCAGAACATCCTATCATCCACAATGCCCATTATGAAGAAGTATGTTTTAATTATTTTTTCTCCTTGCTGAGTCAAAATACCCAGTGACCAAAACTAAAGAGGGGAAGACTTACTTAGTTCACAGTCTGTAGAGGTTTTTGTCTACACTCAATTGCTCCAAGACAGGGTGGCACATTGCAGAGGGATAACAATTTATGATGGAAAAATACCGCAAAAAAGGAGCAAATTAGGGGGTGGAAGCCTCTTTTTCTCCCTCATAATGAATATGGGTCATAGGGTGAGTGTAGCACTCACACCTCCAACTGCAGCACTAGTCAATGAGCCAATCACAAACTCTAGATTCAGCCATTTCTGAAAAGCCCATTCCCCTCCCCACAACTGCATGAGCCTCTGGGGAGACATCCAGGCACAAACCATTGCAGTCCACCCCAGATCCCCCAAAGACTCATGCACATCCAATTACGCAGAATGTATTCAGTCCATCTCTAAGAGTTGCCAGAGTCCTAACAGTCTTAGTATTGCTGAAACATCGAAGTCCCAAGTTTCCTCTGAGCTATAAGGCAAACTCTGAGCTGTGAGCCCCTGTACAAATGACAAGAAAGTTAAACAACTTTTAGTAACACAAAAATAGATATTTTTTATTCTAGAAGTTATAATCAGGGGGATATAAAAGATTGGGACCAAAGAAAGTCTAAAATCAAGGAGGGAAAACATTAAGTCTTGTAGCTTTATGTGCCACATTCAACACAATCCATGGCAAGTTGTGAACTCCAGAGGGTTTGAATGGCCCCTCAACTACAGCACTTTTGGAGGTTGGGCCATTGGCTTTTCTAAACTTGTGGGGTCTCCACTGAACCTTTGGATTTATACTCACAGTGTTACATATTGCCCTCTCAGTGGCACATTGCCTGGCCTCCTAGGCCTTTTGAAATGAAGGTGAAAGCCTTCTTAATCCCATAACTCTTGCATTTTGTATGCACCTGTCTCAGTTACTTTTCTCTCATTGCTGGTGCAAAACAACTGACACACAAAATTGAGGAAGAAAAGGTTTATTTAGCTCACAGTTTGTGGAGGTTTCAGTCCATACTCAGCTGGCTCCAAGGCAGAGTGGCACATGGCAAAGGGCAGCAATTCATGGCAGAAGAAGACAGTAAGGAAAGGCTGGTTCCTGCTTCAGCTGACAGCAGACCTTGGCATCATCCATGTGGTGCTGGTTTTATGTATTGTTATGGTTTGGGTCTAGTTGTCACCCCAAAGCTTCACAAAGTCATTGCACTGGCTTCTACAGTTCGTGATTAATCTATGATCCAATGCTGAAGCAGGAACCAGGCTTTCCTCTCTTGTGGCTGTAGCGATCAAGTGCCTGGATCACTGAGATCTCTGAGTCAGATTGTAAGGAACAAAATATCTATGCTGCTGCCATTTTGGAACCTGGCGTGGCTGCCACTGCCATTTTGGAACCTGGCATGGCTGCCACTGCCATTTTGGAGCATAATGCTCCATGGATTTTCTTCTAAAAGCAAAGTCTTTTACTTTTCAAGTTCTGAGGGTGCAAAGAGTGGGGGGTTGCCATTTTCTGTGCTAGCTACAGGCCAGTGCATCTTTTTTATTATCCTGTTTCTTCTCAGTAATCAAGATCTTCACTGCTCCACTTCTGTAATGCAGAGCTTTACTGGGGCTTCCTTTTTAGTCAAACATTTTAAATCATTTCTCTGGCTCTTTACTCTTGATTCTCAACAAAAATCTGGGTAAAAGCCCCAAACAATAGCCATGCCACTGCTTCAACTTCCAACTGCCTGGAAATTTCTTATGCCAAATTCATTAGTCTGCCCCCACCCCTTAATTTTGGTGTCAGGCAAATTTTCTGGACATGAGAAAAATGCAGACAAACTTTCTGCCAGCCAATAACACATTGTCTGGAGTCTAATAGCCAGTGCAGTCCTACAAAGCAGAATCCTTCCAAACCCGGTCATTACCTACAGGATTTCTATCAGGCTTCTGCTCTTCAGAGCTCTGACCAGAATCTCCCACACGCAACAGCCCAAGATGTTTCAGCTCCACTCTTTTAGGGGACCTCTCTGAACCTTTTCAGTTTCTTCCCACAAGCCATTACCAAAGGCTCTTGAACAACACGGTCAGGTAGTCACAGCAACAACTCTACTCTCAGTATGAAATTTTATTTTAGTTATTTTTCCCCTTTCTGAGACAAAACACCCACTGCCCAAAATTAAAGGAGGAAAGGTTTATTTAGCTAACAATTTGTGGAGGTTTTAGTCCATATTTAGTTGCTCCAAGGCAGGGGGCACATGGTAAAGGGGAAAAAGTTTATGGCCATAGAAGACAACAAAACAATAAGAGCGAAGTGGGGGGAGGAGGAATAAGCCTCTTTTTCTCCTTTATATTACATACAGGCCACCTGCCCTAGGTCAGCGTAGTACTCACACCTCCAATCCCAACAGCAAGCAATACACCAATCACAAACTCTAGATTTGGCCATTTCCCAAAAGCCCACCCCCATAACCTCAAAAAGCTTTGGGGGGAGCATCCAGACACATACCCTAAGTGTTTACTTGAATGTGAAAATTTCAATTTACTAAAATATAGCTGCTTATCAGTTTGTGATCAATCACCCTTAGTAAAGAAATAAAGCCTGGCCGAGTATTGGGATGCTACCAGAAGTCATATTCCAAGTGACATTTTACATATAAAATGACAGAGATAAAATAAGATACCCATAATTATAAAAGTGCATTTCAGCAAGGTCAAGTAGAAAACCTTTGCTTGGTTCTCTAGCTTCATATTAAATTGTTTAAAAAATCTATAATATTTGTTTGCTCCCTAAGCATTTAGAGTACATCATGCTCTATAATTACTCTCGATATAAGAGGGTTCCTTTCAAAGGTGATTTTTCAAATTCTATCAACTATTAAATTCACTTGTGTGTCAATAATTCAAATGAATGCATAGTAAGAAACACCCACAATGTAGTTTTCTGGGTGATTTGCTTCCACTTCAATGGACAAGTACCAAGATCACTTTAGAAACAAGATACCATCTTAGGGTACAAAGATGAGTCATTCTTGGTTTCGGCCCCTCAATCCTTCAGTCAAAATTAGTGGTTCTTAAAAAAAAAATAGTGTTTCTTAACTAGCACTGAAACTACTAGCTTTGAAACCTTGCAGGAGCACCACATGGACCCAGACTCCCATACACATGATTGAGACACATGAGTGGTAAGTAGAGGCAGCTGGAGGGGGAATTTTTGAACAAGATTTCCAGAGTAATTGTGATGTTTACAGTTAAGAACCATGGACCGGGCAGAAAGACCAATCTGAGTCACATGAATAGTATTATTATTAAGGTAGCATCGCCAGTAATTGGAAGCATTCGTGTGAGTGCCTAGAAATACATTTGATTCATCTGTTTTTGAAAACCACTGATACATAGACAACATTTATATGCCCAAACTCACCATCAGTATCTGAAGTTCTTGGAAACAACTCTTGAAAGGATATCTATATTAGCTTTCTTTGCTTAAGAAAACCATGAGTATTGAGGCTTTAAAATTCCTTATTAAAATATTAATGAAATTTTATCTCTCAATTAAATGTCTGAATTAAGCTGTAAATCCTGGAGAGTGAAGCAAGCTTAGTGGCTGTGGGACTGCAGCTGTCTGAGGATTGCCTATCGGAGGCTGGATAGCGCCTGTGGATGGTATCCTTCACTTATTTAAAAATCATCTTTTAAAATAAGGAACTTTCTCTGCCATTCATATTCATGAGCCCTTTTGGTGGGGCAAAGGAGAAAAGGAGCTTGCTCAGATTTTCAATGTGTAATGAAAGCATTTCCTTAAATACAACTGAGAACTTTTTAAAATCCACATTCTTCTCTCCCTACTTTGCAATGGAATAGCACATACTACCATGTAATTCCTAATTATGCTTCCTAATCCCCTAGCCTGAGTAGGGGAGACCAGCACGTTATCTCCAGCAAGGTCTGTTCATGATGAGCACAGGGGTGGGGGCTCCTGCAGGTGGAGAGTATGATCGCAGCATCCCGCTTGCTGCTGCCTTTGATGATGTATGGGAGAGGCCCGGCCCCCTGAAGGGAAAGGCCATCCTGCCTCATTTAACTTCATCAAGTGGCAGCAGGGTCAGAGCAAGGCAGCCCCCAGGAAATTCCTCTTGCCCAGAGAAGGAACTGAGCCCCTCACCAGGAGCAGGAGGAAGAATCTGAAATGAAATAGAATTCATTCCCAAGAAGAACGTCCTTTGGGGCTTTGTAAGTGATCATTTGAGAGTTGTTGAAAAGCCAGTCGGGTTTCTTTGACATTGCTCTCAAATGGATGGACACTTCTAATATAAAAATGCAGAGCGCGTGAGCCCTGTGTTTCCCTTCCTCGGGGTAGAAACTCAATATATGTAGCATAATTCCTCATACGGGCCAGCTTAGAAAGGCCTGGCCTGACATTCAGAATTCTAACAACTACAGGCCAGAAAAAGCCAGCAGAGGAGGGGTGCAGGATGCTGTGGCTGCTTCCAGCATGCCTTTGTCAGACCCACAATCGGCACACCTTTGCAAGCGACTAGAGAACCCCGCTGCATCAGGGGCTGGATTGGGGGAGCTCCAAATAATAAATCCTAGTATAAAATGAAAGCAAAAACAAGAAGCAGAAAGGGGAAAGCAAGGTGCAGTGATACACACCCGTAATCTCAGCAAATTTGGAAGGCTGAGGCAGGAGGATCACAAGTTCAAACCCAACTTGGGCAACTTAGTGACTTAGTGAGACTCCATCTCAAAATGAAAATTAAAAAAGGGCTGGAGATATAGCTCTGTGTGGAAGCCCTGGGTCCAGTCCCTAGCATGAAGGAGAGAGGAGAGGAAGAGGAGAGGAGAGGAAAGGAGGGGAGGGGAGGGGAGGGGAGGGGAGAAATATCTATATGATTTTTTAGCATAATGGAGAAAAGATAAGATTTCATAAGGAGCATAAAAAACTACATGTCAGACTTTTGACATTAACGTTAAATTGTTTTTTGTTGTTGTTGTTTTTCTTTTTGTGGTACCTGAGGATTGAACTCACAACCGTGTACTTGCCAGACAAGCACTTTTTCCACTGAGCTAGCTCCCCAGCTCCAACATTAACATTAAAGAGGGAGACTTTGATCCTTAAAGAAAAATCTCAGGCCAGCCAGATAGCTCAGCGGACTAAAGCATCTGCTTAGGCATGCGCAGGGACCTGGGTTCGATCCCCAGCATGCTGTGCTGGCCTCACCCCTGGGGCCCGCTGAGACAGCGACTGAGACTGGGTGTGGTGGCACATGCCTGTGAACCCAGTGCTTGGGAAGCTGAAAATAGAAGGATCACTACAAGTCCAATCTGTGTAGTGAGACCCCCCATAGACCCTGTAGTAAATATATTTTTTTAAAAAGAAAAGAAAAAACTCTCAAGGAGCCCACAGAATTAAAGTTGGAAAAGGAAGAAGAAATAGACATTCAGACAGACAGACAGACAGAGACAGAGACACAGAGACCAACCATAGGACTTCAGGACTTAAGAGGTTTGCTTGTACCTGCCACACAACTGGATGATTTTCCTAAAGACTTTAAAACTGTAATAAAGGAAACTGTTAGGGTTTAGATCTAGAACACCCATCCACCCCCACAAAGGCCTCATGAGCTCAAAAGCGGGGCTTTTGAGAGGTGGTTGGATGATGGAGCCACTATATTCATCTGCAGATAAAAAAACTGATGAGTTTCCCACTGAGTGTGTTGCTTCGGGGCGGGCCTGGATGGAAGGGGCAGTTCCTAGGGCGGGCCCTAGAAGGGCGCGACTCTCTCCGGGTCCTCCCTTCCCCTTCCTGGCCCTGTGCTGTGAGCAGCCTTCCTCTGCCCGACCCTTCCATCCTGGCCCCTCTGCCCTGAAGCCAGCAGGCCATGGACTGAAACCATGAGCCTCACCAATGTCTCCCTTAGGCTACAGGTGTAGAGTGTTTTGTCCCAGCAATGAAAAAGCCACCAAGACAAAAGCCTTGCCGAGGATTCCCCACCGAGCTGTATTGCCCTCAAGTACCTAGTCTGATAATAGATGCTGGTTTCCCTCCCTCCCCCCACCTCTCCTCCCCTACCTCTGCAACCCTGGACACATAAATACACACTCTGTGCTTGCCTGTAACTCCAAATGTTGCTCATTAACACGGTAATGAGCTGTTCTGAAATCATTACCATCCTTTGAAACCAGTGGCTTTGCCAAACTCGCCTCCCTTGGTACAAATGAGAGGTGGAGGAGGGTCTGCTCATTATCAGGAATGCAGCGGTCAAGCATCAAATAACGTGAACAGAACGGCTGGCTTCAGGACATTAACTGTTTATTTCACTGCTTGTCTTCTTCAATATTAACGTTAAAGAGTCTTAAATCGGCTTTGCAGTTAACACCTCATTGGGATTAATAGCAAATGGGATTTGCACATCTCATTTCAGTCATTTGGCTAAAGACCATTTTCTTTTCCTGTTAAAGGGAAAGCATACATGGAAAATAAAAATTCTAACCATAAATCCAGAGCAGTGGGTGTTCTGAAGCAGATGATGCCAAGTTTTCCTGTTAAGACTCAGGGAGTCATTTGGCACCAACCTGTAACCTATCAAGGTTGGTCACAATCCAGGAAGTCCACGGCTGATACCAGATGGGCAGGGAGGATTTCACAGGTCACACATTCCAGCCCCAGCTGAGAGCCAGGGCCTGTGCACTGACCTGGGCAGGGGAAAGCCGACACTTGTCACCCTCACATCTTCTTCCAGAACAGAGGGCTGGCATTGCACACCTGAGCCCATTCTTAAGAAAGGAAGGTGAGGGTTAATGCAAAACTTAATAAGCCAGGCAGGATTCCCTCGGGTTTATGACCCAATACTTGTAGTCTGAGAAGCAAAACTAGAGAAAAGAGACCTTGATGCAGGGAGCAAGCTGGAGCCAAAAGCAAGAACAAGGCAGCAGGTTAATAAAACAGGACCAACTAGGGCCCCAGCCACAGGAGCTCAGCAGCCTCCTGATCACAGGACCCCAGCCAGACCAGAGGAGGTGGGCAGTAAGCAAGCACTTAATTTAAAGGAGGTCATGACTGCTGTGTGTTTATGCCTTTGCCCGCATCAACAGTACCAGATCTTTTCGTCTTTTCTCAACAATGCTCCCTGTTTTCTAATTTCCATCTCAAAGGTTGTTGGTGGTAGTAGCTGCTCACTTGCTTGCAGCTCTTGATGCTTGAAGGGATAAATTGCTTTCTGTAAAATTCTCCCATATAGAAAACCTCATTTCCTCTGAGTAAAATAGGATCAAAACTGCTCTCCAAAGTAGGAGACACAATGGCACATAACAGCAACAATCCAAGCAGTGTTACTTTTGCCACTCCCCTAAATCATCAGGCAGATTATTCTTAGCCACGTGTCTATGGAAATTACATGGTAAGTAATATTATTTTCTCTAAGGGAAAAGAATTCTAAGGATAATATAAAGATATTCTAGAAAAAAATATATAATCATCTTGCTATCACCTGAAGATAGACTGAGTTATTTCCAACAAAGTTTGCTGTCAAATAAAATGATCTTAACAACTACCTTCCTACTTTGTCAGCATTTCCACAGCGTTCTCCATCTTTTTTACCCTGCGGAGAAAACTGAGACCCCAACAGCAAAATGTAGACTTCAGATGTAACAAAAAATGTAGGCAAAGTGTCCTTCGTAGGTTGGTATTGTACACGTCTCCGCAGGGCCATGTGGAACTTCTCCCCCATGGAGGAGACTGGCCCGCAGCGCTGGGGTTTTGCTCGATTTCTTTGCACACAGCTACTCAGCCTACCACACCTCTTTTACTAGGCAGAACAACTTGTCTGCAGTCAGACATGAGATTCTCAGCTGAGGGAGTGACCGCTGGTGGCCTGCCAAGAGCCTCCATTCTTCCTACTTTCCTTTAATCACAAAATGCAGTTTTGCTGGGAACTGGGCCACCCAGGAACAGGTGACATGTCTCCTTGGGGACCCAGTGAAATGCTGGGGCATTTCTGTGCCATACACAACTTAGAGCTGAGCACACGTGCCCTTTATCCTGCCCGCTCCCGAGGCTGACATGCTCACATGCGGCAGCAACTGCAATAGCCAGGTTGACTCCAGAGATGAGCATCTGTGTGTTGAGGATGCAGAAGCACCCCAGCCCATGTGGGCCAATGACATCTAGACTGTAACGTGAGAGACAGATTAACCTGTAACATGTCTCAGACCCAGTCTTTGAGCTATCTTAGTAGCTTTGCCTGTACCACAACCAATGTAGGCCTGCGGATGAAGCCTGTAAAACTCTCTCCGATGTCATCTTGTCACCTCAGCCATCTAACTCAGGAGTAATCACCAATCAGCTACTACCTAGTGTCTAAAGCTCACGGAATACTAACTCCATTGCACCCTTCCTTCCTTTCTACCCCTTGCTATTTACAACAAAGGGCTGATTATCAAAGTGGCTCCCATTCTTAATGGACAGGCAAGAATGGAATGAGCACGTTCTTGCCTCATGGATTAGCCAGCTTTTCATTGCCAGGACCAAGTGCATGACACCAGCAAGTCACAAGAGGAACTGCTTTGTTTGGGGTCAGGCTTTCAGGGGCTTAAATCCATGTTTGGCTGGCACCAAAGCACCAACATCACAGTGCAGAGACCCGGCCAAGGAACACTGTTCACCTCACTCTTGGCCTCTGGGAAGTTGAGATCGGGGCACAGCAAATAGGAGAGGACCAGGGGCCAGACAAAGCCCCCAGCTCAGATCCCTTGACCTACCCAGAAATGTGCTTGATTAAGGACTGCCTAGATACATCTCAAGCCAATCAAGTTGGCCAATCAAGATTAACCTTCACTCTTTGGATTCCTATTTTTTGAAGCAGAAAAATGAATACTATCTATAATGAATACTATCTATTTCCCAGAGTGATTGTTATAATAAAAGACCTTAATGTGGGAAAAACTTCTAAACAGAGCAATTATATGATAAGGACTCTATAAATCATTATCATTGCCACCATCACCCCCATGGTTATCAGCACCCTCCCAGCAACAACACTAATAACCAACACTTCTTCAAAATGTGTCCTGTCTCAGTGTGTTTGGGCAGTTAAACAGCTACCAACCTTTGGCTTTTAAACAGGGCTCTTATTTCTCTGGGACACCCACAGCACCAGCAAATTTGGTATGTGGTGAGGACCTACCGCATGGTTCATAAGTGGTCATCTATTCTCTGGGTCTTGCTGTGGCAGAAGGGGTGAGGCTGTCCTCTGGGCCATGGTTTTATGAGCATTCATCCATGTATGAGGTTCCAAGCTGTGGTCTCATCACCCCTAAAGGCTCTCTTCCTAATACCACAATTGAGAATACACAAATCTGGAGGTAGGAGCAGGTATGAATATCCAGTGTACACAAGCCCTCAGTGGAACTCACATTTGTTAAAGTCTGAGGTAGACTCTGGAAAGATGTTCCAGAAAGCAGCAGTGCCGCTGTGCAAGCCAGGAGGCCACTGGCTTACAGCTCCCTAACTCAGCTATGTCAAGTTGCACTTTGGAAATAGAATTTTCTTAGATGACTGCTACTTTTTTAAATTGTTGCTGGGATTTAAAAATCATGTCAAATCAAAGTATACCTCACATTCATAATGCAAATAAATGGCTTTTACTATCTGTCACTTTAAGTAACTCATGTCTAGATCACTTTTATAAAAGTCTGTGCTGTACACTTCACTTAGCTATGAAAATACATTAATAAACATTCATAGGATTTAAAAGATTTTTTGAGTATGACAAGCAAGTAATATGGGGGAGACAGTAGTCTTATAAAGGACATAAGAGCATAAGATATTTAAATTATAGAATTTTTCAGAGCAAAATTTACAATTAGGCTTGTCAAATCTTTCTGTGTGCCTATCTTTAGCATTCATCTCCATGTAGCAAAAATATTTTCTCATCTCATGTGAAAAACACACCATAATTAGACACCTTTTTTTAAGTGCCGGTTCCTGAATACCCATTGGTGGAACGAGGACATTAATGTTCGCTGCCTTGGAAATTTTGTTGCCTCGCACAGAATGCACAATTGAAATTCTTCGTTTATTTAATGTCTTTTTCAATGTCTATTTGGTTGCCTTTTCATAATCAGTTAGGATTATATCACTTAATCTTCCATTAGTATAGTTTCAACTCATCAAATATGAACAAATCAATTGAGAAATTACGGTAGCACTCATCTGCAGCCGCCTACCAGGGCCAGGCACTACTATACAATGAATGCCTCCTGATTACCGGCAGCTCTGTGAGCTCCAACATAACTAATCACTTCTCCCTCCACGTTGATGTTAGAGGAACGTGCGTCTAGTGGGCTGCAGATGACTTCACAAACAATAGGCAGTTGGAATCAGGCCTTCAGATAAGTTCACGTGAAATGCTGCCGACTGGCATGTTTACCTTCCCGGGGTTTGCTCGCATTGTGAGCATGATCTTGCAGTTGCCCTTGTTCTATTACGGCTCTTTGCTGTGCTTCAATTCAAAGCCCCAAGTTTCAGTGCTCACTGACGAGGCCATGTGGTAACTTCAAAGTCACGTGAAAGAAGTTACCTGAATTTACAAGTGTTTGGTGAGATTTCTAATTTGAGATGCATTAGCTTCTTGAATTATGCATACCACCTTTATTTTCCAGCACATGAATTTATTGCACTAAAAATAGAACTAACCAGCGTAATGCAATGAGGTCCCAGTGGGGCACCATGATTTCAGGAGGGGAAAAAAAGGGAGAGGTCGAGCCTGATTCAGCCTGGGTTATTTCTGGCTCACATTAGTATTCTCGGCATATGAGCCGACTCCCTGGGCACACAGCAGCTCCCGGGCAGCTTTCCCTGCTGGCTGCATTTGCTGGGGCTCCAGAAAAGTCTCCACACTCAGCCTCTCTCTTATCTTGCTCATAGATGCCTAGAATTGCCTACAGAGTTGACTTAATAAACTGTTGCTTAGACCCCCAAACACGTGCCGGTTTACCGACTCCCCACATCGTGGTTTAGATCTAAAATGTTCCCCACAATTCTCCTGTGTGGCAGGAAGCTCAGCAGGTCATGGGGTTACTACCACTGACTTGCTGTTAGAAGGTGCAGCTGGTTGGAGGTGGGTCCCTGGACATGTCACTCAGAGGTCTAGTCTGGTCGCTGGCTCCTCTCTTCTCTCTCTACTTACTGGCTGCTGGTCTGGGCAGCTTTTCCTCCACCACATCCCCTGCCATCCTGTCTCTGCACTGCAGCCAGCCCATCATGGACCAAACCTACAAGCCAAAACAAACTCTCCTGGAAGTCAGGGATGTTGGCTAGTGGGTCCTGGCGACAGGAAAGTGACTGCATGTGTCTAGGGCCAGACCTGGGTGCTCTTCATGTGAGGATGATTTCTTTTCTGCAATGCTAGCATGCATGTGATGCAGCAGGGACCCTGGGCAGGCAGAGTGCAGCTCTCGGCACCTTCCGTGCCCCTCTTAACTCCACAGGTCCTGACACGGCTTCCCGAATGAGCAGACCGCAAGTCTAACACGGCTGTCCTCTTGGGACACCTCGGCCCTTTCCTGCTTGCTCCCTGAGCCCCTTCCTCATGCCCTTGGTGCCATTCCTCTACTATTACATGCTGTCTCCCACCACAGGACATTTGTGCGTGCCATTCCGCCTTTTACCCTGGAAGGGTTCCTTCATCGCCTGGCTAATGTCTCAGCCTAATTTTCTTTCTTGAAGGTGTGACTCCCCTTTCCCCCAGTCAGGTCGACTTTTTATTTCAAACTACAACCATAGCACAGTGTGCTAATCAGTTATAATTTTCCATGTATCTGCATCATCATTTCTTTAATACCTGTTATCTCACAAAGACAAAAGATTGGGCCGGGGAGATAGCTTAGCAGAATAAGCGCTTGCCTGACAAGCGCAAGGTCCTGAGTTCAACCCCTGGTACCATAAAAAAAAAAAAGATTACGGAAGCTGCAGAGCCCTGGGTGCTCACGCACCAGGCTCCAGCACCAAGCAAGTGCCAAACTCATGGCAGATACTCAATCAGTATTTGAGGGAAGGAGAGGAAAATACATGAACGCAGAAACACAATTGCAAACGAGTATGGTGGCAGCAGTGGTGAGTCCACGCAGGATGAAGCATCCGAGAAAACTGAAGGAACTCAGAGAGATGAGCACCAACCCTAGTCCACAGCTGCAGGGGAGGCAGTGACCAGAACAGCTCCGATCCCCCAACAAGACAGCTGCAGCCTCAGCCCGGGCATGGCCCAAGCACAGGGTCACAACCTACCTAGCTGCAGTGCCTCATCATGAACCCCCTCCCGCTGCAGACCACGAACAATACCACCAGGCCTGCTTGGATGGCCTATGGAGAGAAAATGAATTCCTGATTGTCCTGCTCTCTGGCCAGCTCACTCTCAAAATTAAATTCTTTAATTTAATGTAACCATCAATTCAATGGACTGAAAAAGGTTCCCCTTATCTGTCCAGAACAGATTCTATTTATACTTCAGTCTTTACAAAAGTCTTGGGACTGCTATCTGATCATTGATTCTTTCTGTAATGGCCAATGTGGCAAATTAAGAATTCTATCCCTCTCCCTTACAACCTTTAAAGTCCAAACTCCCAATCTGGCTCTGTTTAACAGACTGCCTTCATTCCTGGAATATCTAACAGGAATCAGAGTGTAAAGTGGGCCCGAAAACAAACAAAGTAGAAATGAACCTTGGCTCACGTTCTGCACAAAGAAAAGAATATCAGACACATCAGGTGACTCTCTCTCTTCTGCCTTCCATTTCTAATGCTAATTCTTAGCCCTGCCTCAGTAAGGGGTGTTTGCCGCCACAGGAAGAAATGCTGGGCTCCTGGTGTGAAATTCATGCTCTAGAATCAGGTTTATTTGTAGAAATCAATCATCCTTTAATATTCTAAAGAAAATGCTTTCAAAACTACAACCATTTCATTTATAGAGAATTAATTTGTTAATTGGTTGATTATTTTGTATTCATGGGTTTTAGCTATATATACTATACTTTCTGCAAAAAATACCAGCACTATTGCTTCTGATTCTAAAATCTCTTTTGTCTTTTCTTTTTTCTTTTTTTTTTTTTTTTTTTTTTTTTTTTTTNTGTGGCTGGCTCAGCCCACCCTGGGGGCACAGCTGGCACAGCATGTGGTACCAGGGATTCAAACCATGATTCCTGCACTGCCTAATCAGTTCCTGCACTGATCAGCTCTGATGGGGGGAGAGAGTGGCCCCGGGCGTGGAGCTTTCCTAAGCAGGCACTTTAGACTGCTGAGCTATCTCACTGGCCCAATGTTTGTTTCCTTCCAAAGCAAACCGAATAATCCCCTACATTCCCTAACCCACACTCGAAGCTCTGCTTTTATTAAATTTTTTTCATACTGGGTATTGAACCAAAGGCCTTGGCACTGAGCTACATCCCTTACCCATTTTTTAAATTTAATTATTACTTCTTTTAGTTTAAGACAGGGTCTCACTAAGTCACTGAGTTCTCCAGGCTGTTTCCGCTTCCCAGACTAGTGGGATTACAGGCCTGCAGCACCAAGCCGAGCGGTCTGCAGCTTTCATAGCTGTCTATCTATGAAATCTTTTAAACTATATATTATGTGCATATATAAAAGTTTCTGTTAGTCTCAATATATGTGGGCCTGTATGTGGATGCACATCTATGTGGGACTGTGCAATAATCTAATACTTATTTACTATCTCTTCATGGTCACTATTTCTTTAGTGCCTGCTCTGAGCCAGGCGCCGTATTAGCTGTCTGCGATACAACAGTGAGCAACACATGCAGTGTTCCCTGCCGCCATGTCACTCACAGTCAGGCAGGAGAGACAGGGAATAGATTAGAAATCATGTATCTTGGGAAAGTGATCATCTCTAAGGGGGGAGAGAGTGGCCCCGGGCACGGAGCAGTAGGGGCACAGTGAGGAGAAGGGAACTGCCAGAGAGGGGCGGGAGGCACGGGGAGGCCCACAGCTGAGAGGATGCCTGGGAAGCTCTAGAAGGGCGGGAAGAAAGAGAGTGAAGGACACAAGATGCAGAGAACGAGGCAGACGCTCCAGGCTCTTCCAGCCTCTAACTCGTGGCTTCCACTCTGAGAAACATGGTGCCCACAGGACTAAGCAGAGGCCTATGTGCCACACTCTCCCCTGGCCCCAGGCCACCTGCCTAGGACAGATGTGGAATCAGGGATTCCAGGCCAGATAAGGACCACCTCAGAGGAGAGAGGCCTAGAGCCGCCATCCCAGAGGGTGACCAGGTTGGGGATATGTTGGAACCCAAGAGATTTCCTGATAAGTGTATGTGCAAGGGAAAATCGAAGGTGCTGCCTAGGCCTGGGCCTGGCCAACCAGAAAGATGCAGCTGGGAAGCAGGGAGGGGAAGCCACCTAGGGTCATACTGTGGCCCCTCCAGCTTGCCACTGCACCTCCAACCTTGGTCTCGCCCTCTCAGCCCTCCTCATCCTTCTCTTTGTTCGTCCCCCACTTCACCTCTCTTTCCTCACCTTTAGCTGGGCTTCGTCTCCTCTGGCAAGCCGCGCATGCGTGAGCATGTGTCCAAGCCTCCTCCTCTCCCCCTGCACCTTCTCTCCAGAAGTGCTCCCTCCTCCCTGCTGCCTCCCATTCCAATCTCCAGGCAGAAGCTTGGGCAGCTCATTTCCAGTGGCTCACTGTAACTGCTTGGATGGGACACACACACACATACACACACACACACACACACACATACACACACACACACAGATCCCTGCTATCTGAGCTCTGTGCTGCCTTTCCTTCCCTCCCTCCCACACACACACACGTCTAGACAACCCGCATCCTCTGTGTCCCCAGGACCAACTGCCCTGCTTTCTGCTGCTGCGCACCTGACCGCGCTCTTTTTATCCACCACCAGAAGCTACTCCACAATACTCACCATATTATACCACGCCGTCGTCGCCACCTGCTCCCAACCACACTTAAAACTGGATCACCGCCACCTTCAAGCTAAACACAAAGCCTTCACACAGAACACAGCCCAGCCCAGTCCAACTCCCTTCCTAAGCTCCTCTTTGACATCCATGGCCCTAAACTGTCCTATTATTTTTAAACATCCTGGGCCTCCTCCCTCCCCCCACACCCTGACTGTCCTTCCCCTTCACACATACTTTTTGTTTGATGGCCGAGCTCAAAATACTCAAGTGTAAATCTTTCACCTGGTAAGGGACTACTCTTCCCTCCTAACCTGTCATAGCCTTCACGTGGACCGCCACAGACCTCACGTGGACCGCCATAGCCTTCACGTGGACCACACAATTCATCAAGCCATGTGCTTCTTTCCGTGCAGCATCGTCCCAGCATCCCTAGCATCTAACCCAGGTAACAACTGCTTACTTTGCGAGTATTTACAAATAACCCCCTTACTACGGCTGGACAGGGAAGGGACTCCCACTTGCTGGAACAGTTCCCAGCCAAGTTCCCTGGAGTGAAGAGTCCAGGTATGAACAGGGCAGAGAGAATAACTCAGAACACAGAGACAACAGAGAGGCCATGCAGATGCTCAAGACGGAGAGATAAAGGATGGAAAATAAGAGAGAAGAAGGAAAAGGTCCTGAGGCTGGGTGCTGTGCTGAGACTTCAGGGACAAAGAATTTAAGCAAGCCGGTGCCAAGCACATGGAGAATATTAGGGAGCAGAAAGGAGGAAAGAAGATTCATAGGGCATTTATTGCACAATGAGAAGGCATTCTTCCTGCTCGTTTCCTCCCAAAGATAAGCAAGGACGTAAAGGATTTTCACTCAGTCTTTGGCTCCAAAACTATGTTCATTTGAATGTGACTTTCTGGACAGCACTAGGCTTTGGGACAGTAAGATTTCTCTAGAGGACACAATGAGTAAATCCTCACTGCCTGATGCTCACACCTCTCAGAGGTAGCATCTTCTATATCTTCGTAGCCCCAGAACAGAGAAGAATGTCCTGTGTATAGACATGAATCGGTGGACATCTCTGGGTGCTCAGCAGAGGTTTGTGGATAGTCAAGTGGACGCTGTGGGCACGGGGTTTTCTGAGGAGCGTTCCAGGAGACACTGTCCGCTATTAGCGAGGCAGCCGGGCTGTTTTTGTCAGTGGATTCATTTACGAAGATTTGCCATTTGTCGGCCAAGCAAACACAGCGTCAGTAGGTCAAGCTCACAATCACAGCATTACCACGGGCAGCCACGACGGCGCTGCTCGTTAAAGGATGCATGTGAGAACCAAAAATACCGCGGCATTCAGAACCCAAATGTCAGTGAGAGCATTGGGATGAGGAAGCCAGCCGGTCTTTTTGAAATTCAGTCCTAATGATTTAGATTCCTCACCAGAAGCTAGGCGATCTCCTCCTCCTCGCCTGCCCTACTTCGGTCCATTTACCTGCTGCTCTGAGCTTCATACTTAAGACCTTTGAGAACCAATTACAAATACATGACTTTCTTTTAAAAAAAAATTAAATGCTCCTTTCTAAAGCCTCCCTGATAGGTTTGCTAAATATTTGTCTTTTCTGGGGCACCTTTGGCGCCATCCTCATGGGATCTTTCTGACTTCATAAAAAGTCCATGAGAAAAGGAACTTAAATATCTGCTGCTGAGATGCTGTGGTGGGAACGCGACAGAGGGAGAGAGGACGTGGAAGCGGGACCCGGGACCACCGCAGCCCCCGGCGCAGGCACGCTGGAACTGAGCAGGACGGGAGGGTCCATGAGGTCAGCACCCACCTGTGACTTTCCTCTCCGCCTTCACACCTGCCGGGATGCACCAAGGCTATGCGTCGTCGTTGCTCTGGTACGCAAATGTGCCGCTGTGCATATGCCTCTGTAAGCATCTTGCGTTTAAGCAGACTTGTTCTAACCTCTTTCCAGCAACTGTCATAGTCACTCCCTCCTTGGGCAACCTCACATTGGTGAGAGGACTCCGACTGGTGAGGCGTGCTTGACAGGCGCACCACCTCAAGTCGGATCCAGGAAGGACGCTGGCTTCCAGGGGCGCACTGACCGAGCATGTTGCTAGCAATTCCCAAGCACGTGCCGCAGACCATCACAGACACGTGCAAGCCTTTGCCACAGCTCGTTCTGTATCTGGGAGTTTAACCCAAATAAGGCATCAGAGAAGACAAAGATAGGCTGACAATGAGTTAAGAGATTCTACCTGATGAGGTGGGAGGGTGGGAGGGAGAAAAGAAGAAAGGAAGAAGGTAGGAAAGAAGGGACGGGGCTACTTGTTTAACAAGCGCATATTGATTAGGTGAATTATATTGATTAGACTAAACATTACACAACATGTAAATGATGCTACAAACTTATAATTAACAAAAAGAATGTCAGTGGCACCCTAAGTGAGAAAAGCAAATGACCAGACAGTACAAAACTGTGCTCTCCTTTTAAAACATAGATTGTGTGTGTGTGTGTGTGTGTGTGTGTGCACACGTGCGTGTGTGCTTTGCGAGGCAATCTCATGAGAGAGCACCACTGCCAGCCCAGGAGTAGGCAATTATAAGAAAGTAAATGTCAGTCTTTCTTATCTAGCTTCCATATATTACTTTGATAATAAGAAGCAAACAATAGAGCCTTTTATCTATTTTCCAAAGAAAAGAAGTAAAGTAAAAAATAACCTTCTTTCTCCCCAAGAAAGCCATCGCCCCTGAGGTTTATTATAGAGTCTGCCCCAAATGTATACACACTTCAGGTAAAGAAACACAATATGATGTTTTGTTTTTACGACAGATGGTGTGACCTTCACATGGGGACCCAAAAGGGTGTCGTGTAATGAGGAAAACCCACTACACTGCCGGCCCTTAGAGAAGAAACTGAAAATGCATGTGTAGCGATTCCAGTGCCCAACGTTATCCAAGCAGCAGTTCATCATAGTAATAAATGTCTGGAAGCCGGTGGCCACCACTTTGAGCACCTCTTGTCATTGGAGAGGCCAAAGGTAACTTGGACTAATCTAATGGTATCTCAATAAATTTAGTATTAAAAGAGTTGTATAAGCTTTTCTTTTCCTAAAGTGTGTACACATGCTTTTGGCAGACTCTGTATATTAGCAATGAGAGCTCCACCCTCACGCCTGCACCATCGTCTCTCCCTGCTTCTTCCTCTCTCTCCCTCTCTCCCCTCTGCTCCCTCCTCCCTCCCCTCTCCCACCACATCCCTGTGGAGAGAAGAAAGAGCAGAGATGCTTTGGTATAGAAGAAATTGGGCTGCAAAAGACACAATTTTAAAAATTGCTTCCTTAGTGGAAATTTGCATTGACAGAAGCTAAGAAAACCTTTTGGTGGTAAGCTGGTGAAAAATCTCGGAGAAGATTTGTCTCTAAGATAAAAGACACAGGAAAAGGTTTTTTTTTTAAAAAAAAAAAAACTATTTTAATGAAATTCTGTGCATAAGATTTGAATTCAAATTTACTAAGACACCGACATGTAATATGGCTTATTTCCAGAATTAATAAGAAAATTTTTGATTTATAAAACAATCCTATAACTTAATTTTTCCAAATTGATCTGTATATAAAATATCCTGCATGTTTATTTAAATAAAAGGCAGGAGGAAAAGAAAAGAGAATGAGGCGAAGAAAGGGAGAAGTTAGGGTTACAAAGATGAACCTAGAGTGTCCCTCATGAGCCCAGGAAGCCCCTCTACTACTGTGTCTGCCTGCATCTTAGAAGAAGTACCTGCACTCGCTTTGTTTTCTTAAATTCCAAAACCAGTGCTCCAACATTGCAGAAGCCTCTCTGGCCCTCACGGCACCATCCTCACACGTTCACTCCCACCGGCTTTCTGGCTTTCCTGTACCTCTCGATTAGTTCCTGGGGTTTGCACAACTGGAAGTTCATCAGACAATTACCCGAGGAACTTGCAAAAGATTTTCCTTCAGAGATACCAAGTCAGTGTAGACCAGAGGGCAAGGCAAATGCATCATTCATGTGAGCCTTGCTTGCTTCAGTTCCCCGAGCAGGGCCTCCAAGCCTACGATGTCTCTATGGATGTCTCCCTTGAAATGGTTCCAGCTTATAGCACAAGCATTAATTAAATGCCCACAAATAAATGACCCTCACCATGACTGTACTTAGGAAGGCAGGAGCTGGATATGACATTTAATGCCAACAAACTTTTTAAAATTTTTTGAATACTCATTAATCTTAATATTCAATCATTCTAATGCTCAATAATAAAAAGAAAATAAAAATAATCTAGATTGTCAATATTGATATGTAGTTTCAATTTAAGTGCAACTTAAATTCCCTAGAAATCTTCTAACTAAATGTGAACTTTAAGAAATCGATATAAAATAAATTATGCTGTTCAAGGGTGCTTTGTTCCTCTCCTTTTGTTCTTTTGTAACTTTTACTTTTTATTGTAATATATCTGAGTTTGGAAATTTTCTTTCCCTCTATTATTGGGAGCTCAATAGACTTTATCCAACTGTGGTTTTTAAGATGACCATGAAAGGTGAAATATTTGCATTTTTATTTTTAAATCTCAAGCTTTCATCAAAAGAAGATGTTAATGATCCTATAGGTGGTAACCTTTTCAAACTTTCTTCAACTATTTCACTCCCAGCTC
Source organism: Octomys mimax (assembly GCA_002564305.1). NCBI lineage: Eukaryota > Metazoa > Chordata > Mammalia > Rodentia > Octodontidae > Octomys > Octomys mimax. The sequence continues at coordinate 389 of NDGM011171413.1, read as the reverse complement.
CAGAGAAAGTATCTTAAAGGAAAAAATGCAACATTCCCAGAAGAATGATGAAAAATGTCTTTCTTTCTGTTTTTTTTTTATTTGATCCTCTAAAATACTTTTAATGTAATAAAAAGGGGGCATTTAAATGTCACAGAGGTAGGTTATGAAAATCTTCAAAGAATTCTGAAGATTGATATTTTCCGGTGGGAAATTTTCTCTGTATAACATTTACTGAGTAGAATAACTTAGGTGTGAGCCAAGCTGAATCGGCCAGATGACCACCACACAGGCATCACACTGGCAAGAAGCTACGGCACAGTCCCCTCTCTCTGGAAGGTCACAGTCAGGGTTTCAGGCTAAATCCTGAGGGGATTTGACTGACCTTGTCAGATACAGAAGTTACATTT
>NDGM011171401.1:0-12359 GCA_002564305.1 Octomys mimax | reverse complement strand
TCTACTACTTACTTACTATTACCACCACCACTACTACCACTACTACTACTCTTCCTCCTCCCCAGCACCATTTTTTGAAGAAGCTATTTTTCTTCCATGAAAGGGATATGACCCCAATCTGCCTCTATCAAAGGGGGAAACAATGTGCCTAGAGTTGTCTCTGAATCTTCTACTCTCTTCCATTGATCTATGAGTCCTCCTTTACATATTCTAGGTCTCTTCTGTGTTCATATCAGTTGTAGCAATATTTTCTCCAGCTCTGTAAAAAATGCAACTGATGTTTTAATCAGGATTCCATTAAATCTTTATAATAGTTTTGAGGGTATGGCTATTTTTACTGTGTTTACTTTGCCTATCCAGAAACAGGCATATGTTTCCATTTTCTATTATCCTCTCTGATCTCCTTAAACAGAGTACTATAGTTTTCATTACAGGACTTTTACTTCCTTGGTTAAATTAAGTCTTAAGTTTTTTCTTTTTCTTGCTAATATGAAAGTTATTACTTTCCCAATTTCCCTCTCAATGAGTTTGTCTTTGGTATATAGAAATAATATATTTCTTCTTTGTTGACTATATTCTACTACACGACTGAATTTGCTTATTACTTCTAAGAGTGTTATGTTGGCATTTTTAGTGTCTTCTACGTAGAGGATCAAATAATCTGCAAGTAATGATAAATTTAACTCTTACCTCATCCATATCTGTTTTATTTCTTTTGCTTGCCTAATTTCTGCTGCTAATATTTCAGGAACTATGTTGGACAAAGTTGGTGGTAGCAGATATTCTTGTTTTGTTCCTAAATTTAGAAGGAAAATTTTCAGCTTCTCTCTGTTCAGTGTAATGTTGGCCATGTGTTTACAACAGGTGGCTTTTATTAGAGTAATAAAAGGGCTTTTACTGAGGGAGTTTTGTTCAAACATGGGTGCAGAGTTTTATGGAATAGTTTGCCATGTTTGTTAAGATTTTCATATGCTTTTTGTCCTCACTTCTACTCAGGTGGTAAAATAGGGATTTGTGGGCATTTAATATTCCTGGATTGACATCTACTTGGTCATAATATATGATTTTTGGTGCTTTGATGTACTCTGCTTGCCATGTATTGGGGAATAACAGATTACAAATTGATACAAAATCTGTCTAAGACCGTCTGTGCTCTGTCTTGAGTTACATCCATTACAACTGTATTGGTGATCTTCTGGTTTATCATGTCTACTGTAATTTGTTTTCAGAAGCCAAGTATGCTGATATTTGGTCGTTAGGAATTTATAGTTGCTAACTCTTACTGTTGAACAATTTCTTGAGCTAATATCTTAGAGCTTTGTTAATTTCTTGATCAGTCTGGCTTAAATCTACTTTGTCTGAAATTAAGGTTGTAATTCCTGCTTTTTTCAGTGTTCCCAGTGCTAGAAAATTTTTGTATCCTTTGATTTATTAGATATTTATCATTTTGAATTAAACATACTTCTTGTATACTGCATGTTTTTGAGTTTTGCTTCTTGATTCACTCTGTTTGTGTCTTCTTTTTGTGAAATTGAGACTACTCACAGTAAGAATAGTTTCTGTGCTGGTGTTATTTTCCAGTATCTTTTCTCTATTTAATACTTTATTCATTTTAATGAGAAAAAAGACTAAATAGCAATGAAACAGTTTCAAAAACAGGTTAGTAGTAGAGTTACAGTAGCTAATACATTGGCTATTTTCTTTATAGTAGTTATTCAGAGGACAAGATGCAGACATGATATCATGCTTAAACACTATTATTACAACCTTTTCTTCTCATTGGACTAAGAGAAAGTAGCTGTATATCTATCCTATATTGTATATACATATATTTTTCATAACAAAATAGTCCTTTATTTATATGCCTCTTTTTCATTTTGTTTTTTTCAGAAGTAGGTATTCCATTGCTGTGAGAAAAGCTGTATTTGAAGACTTTAAAGGGTTTTTTCATACTTCATGCCAGTCCAAATATCATAGCTACTTGAATTCAGCAAAATAACCAAATATAATCCAATAGTCTGTAATAGTAATGAGTTACCAGAACAACTGGCAATTGTTCAAAGTTGTTGAATTGAGCCTTTTACAGCTCAACATATTAATATGGCTTTATTTTTATACCCAATGATTATACTTTTCTGCTGGGTGGTTAAGATCAAGTTAAAGCAGGACCTATATAATTAAAAATGTAAGTTTTGCTACCTGACAAGGTCAGTCAAATCCCCTCGGGATTTACTCTGAAAACATGTACAGCACCTTGTGGATCTTCTGTCAATGTCAGCCATCTGTATGTGTCACGGCCATTACTTGATCAATTCGCTCTCTATGAAAGCCTAAGAGAATTTTTTTCTCTTTAGGTGACTATCCTTAGGCACACTATGCATCATTGATGACTTTCCTCTATGGTGCCATAATCTTGATCAGAAAATTTGGGACACCACGAAGTTACAGGATGTCACAGCAGAGGTTCTCTTATGTCCTGAGTCCTCACTGACCTTGCAGGGCTAGGGCCAAGATATTGGCTATATTTTTAGCCCTTCATTCTGTTTCTGATTTTCTAAAGGTTTCCCTTTTTGCCTAGCTGCTCATCCCACAAAATATATATTTATTATTTTTGCCACATTGTCATTGTTTGCTTCATTGTCACTTTCTAGGAAGCCAATAACTGTAAAGAGTATGGAAAGCAAAAGTCCTCCATCAAATACTACAACACAGAATTCCAAAGCACATACCATGCTCAAGTAAAGGACTAGGCAGATAGTGCAGGAGCACAATACCTGCCCGGCAAGCATAAAGCCTTGAGTTCAGAACCACATAACCAAAAAGAATATTCCCAAATGAATTTTATTGCTAGGATATGAGGACAGTTCAATATTTAATATATTCATCCTTATGTACCATAGTATATATCTATTAAAATATATTGCTTAATATCTATGTTTTTATTTCCATACTCTTAGTTTTCCACCTAAGTTATAGAACTTAGGAGGTGAGACATTGAATTGGAAAAATTTAGCGTTAATATTTTATTTTCATGTGGTGTCTATTTAGTTTAGAGAGGTCACATTTGAAGCCAATGCTTTATTATTTTTTTTTAGTATCCCTCCTACTCATTTTGATTATAAATATAAAGCACAGTTTGAGAATGGTTATATTGTCATTCTCATATAATATTTCAAAGAAATAAAGATGACTCAATTTGAAATGCTCATATACATTTTACACCTAAAGAAGAACCTAGTTCTTAGTGTCTATTTACCATTTGGATATTACTAAACTCTGAGCCACTATCAGAACAACAAAATATTCCACCTTTCAAACAAAATTTGCTTACATTGCCTTTTCTATTGTTCTATTTTTATTTTTACTTTTGGCCTGCTCAGCCTGCCCTGAGTGCGGGGCTGGGGCTGCGCGTGGTGGCCGAGATCGAACCATGGTCCCTGAGCTTGCTTTAGCATGAACTTTAGACTGCTGAGCTATCTTGCTAGCCCCCTGACGTTGCCTTTTGAGAGCAGGACATCCTCAGCTTTTTATTAGGTATCAGAAGTTAGACAAGTCTAATTATCTGCTTCATGAAGACGGATGAAATAAGCTGGTTCGTAGACAGCTTTGAAGTGTTCTCTTAGATGCCAGGCTTCCATCCTTTAATAATGATCTCCAAGTCCCATGTAGGATAACACAAAATAGAAAACTGATCCATCTAAGAATGAAGGCAGAACAATTTGCATTTGTAAAATGCCAAGAGACTGAGATAGATATTTTTTTCAGAGAATAATGTTAATAAAACACTACAGTAATTTATTATGTAGTGACACTGCTAATATTAGCCAAATAAACAGTAATTCCAAGAATATATTATATACTAGTTGTTTAAACCTCGTGATTGCTTTATGAAGGAGTAGAGAAAAATGAGAGACATTGTCCAAGGTTTTGGTTACAACTGAAAGAAATGCCGAGTCCTGCTTGGGAGCCATAGTGTATTTAGGTCGTTATGAGTTTCAGGGGTGTGTTGCACATGCGGCCTTGGAAAAAGGCACGCTTCACCTTTGTTCTGCCAGTTAGTTGACTCGGATCTCAAGTATTTCAGGACGTTTTCTCAGTCTTCATTTGGCTTCTTTCTATATGTCAGTTTTATTTTCTCACACTGTAAACATGCTTCTGAACTTACCTTGTTCTACAAGTGATTCATAGCTTTTTCTCTAAGATGCCTATCTTCAGAAAAGATTTTATAAGTCCTGTTCCGGCATGAAAAGATCTTGGAAGAGCACTTTGATTGGCATGTACTATGTTCTAAATCAACAATTTGAAGATACCACAACAATGGTTTTCTTGTGGGGATGAAGTCTTAACAGTTGAGTAATGAGAATAAATTCCCAGAGGAATTTAGAAACTAAAGTTATGAGTGGAAAATTTTAAAAAAAGACTTGCCCTAATTAGTTTTAATTTATGTTGGCAATGTACATGCAAGAAAGGCTTAAAAAACCTTTTCAAAACCTAAACAATATGGTGCAAACAATAATACAATGAATAATATCTGTGGGCACATTTGTGTTGTTCGCAACTTTATGGCAAACATCTCTCCCAAAGCCTGGTAACATGTAATGCCAATGGCACATGTTTTCTCTAATCCTGCAATTAATCAACTGGCACAGTTATTATGTCTTATTGTCAATAACTTTTCAGTATATGGCAAAGCACATAGAACATAATAGTTATATAAAAATTTCACGGTCTTTGACACACACACACACACACACACACACACACAGAGGCATATTTTCTTGAAAAGACATATTGGACAGGCACATTTTCATTATACATAGTGAAAAATCAAGCACATTAGCCAAAAACAAAAACAAGTCAAGATCTAAATAATTACTTTTGTTCCGTGAGTGGATTGTAGGTGTTGGATAGTGTGTGTCGCGGGAGGTTTCACTGAGGTGGGCTTTCCGGGAATGTCATCCAGCACGATCCTTGGCTCTTTCTAACGTCCAGCGCCCTCGAGTCTGAGCACGATGAAGATCAACCGGAACTGCTGGGGTGCTGCTGCATACGGTAAATGCTGAAACACAATCCTGCTTATTTGATGCTTTTCCCCAGAGTTAGTGTTATGTAAGAGCTTGCCATCTCCAGTCTCTGTTTTCACCTACAGCCTGGGTCTGTGTGGGCCATCAGGCCTACTGAGTGCCGCTGGGTGGCGGGAAAGTTTCAGAAGAGAGCTTTGCTCACGTTTGAGAAGTCCTATTCCTCTGCTGAGTCTTGGGAAAAGAAAAAAATAGCATATTAATATCTAATTACTGCAAAAACATATCATGAACATTTTTCCTTTAATTGGTCCATAAAACTGGATTTTTGTCTATAGAATAGACATTTAGTAATTGCCCACTCTGCAGGGAGGGGCAGGGAATAATTTCTTTTTAGCGGTCTTAGGGTTAAATTTCACATAAAACTTTTCATGTCACTAGGATTAAGGTAATTTCTGGAAGTAACAAGGAAGACAAGGAAAACTTTTTCAAATAAAAATATATATTTGGTCAGATCAAGAAGACAGTTTTCTTAACCTCTCTTCAATGGTGTTGTCTTTAATATGTGTTAAATGTTTTGATATGTACCAAAAAAAGAATAAAACAAAACACAAATACAGTTCTCAGAGAGCTCATGACACAATAAAACACCAATAAACAGTACATCAATGAGAATAATATAATAATGTTCTATAAATATCTTCAATTCTGAAATTTTGTTCAAGGCAAAATATATGCTTCGACCTTCATCATATTATTTCCAAACAAACATATAGCTCCTCATTTGCTTAAATTCCATTTATGTCACTATGTCAGCCACAGAAGAAAGAAACTTGCCTTATCTAATCTATCAATCCGTGCATCTGTTCATCCATCCACCCACACACCATCTATCTATCTGTCTGTCTATCTATCTATCTATCTATCTATCTATCTATCTATCTACCTATCTGCCTACCTCCCTATCATCTATCTACTATATACCACATGCATAAATGTCAAGAACCAACAAATACTTCTTCATTAGCAGTTTTCAACATATGAAAAAGATAAGTTTACTTTTATATGCATTTTGTCTCTAAGATTACAATTGCCCTTGTCCATTCAATCAGTATTGTATAACAACCCTAGACTCAAAGCAGAAAAATAATTCATAATACAGCAATAATGAGACATTTATAATAGAGCTGGATGTTAGCAACATTGCAGCGCGTATTATCAGATAAAAATAATTCTCTTATAAGATTTAGATGTGTAGTTGAAAAGCTGTATACTCCTGTTTGTGTTATCAAGTTGTTCACCACTGAAGCAACCTCAACAAGCTAAAGTTCCCTGCCAGTATCATTTAGCTTCTTAAAACATGATTCCCTGTGTACCGTGGAGTACTAGTCTAGTGTGGCTGAATGCTGGGAGAGTCACATTCTTTAGGCTGCCACAAGAATTCTTTTCTTGCTTCATTTAGGATCCTCTATAAAAATAAAAGAGAGAAAGGAATTAAAAACATTTGAGTTCCAAGAAAATGTGTATTCCCCTGAAAAGTGTATTTTAAGGGTTTCTTTTAGACCTTGTGAATCATGTATCCCCCTCTTTCTATTTTTGTTCTGGCCTCCCAAATATGAGTTAATTTTTTACTCATTTGAATAACTGAATATCTCTATAGATGATATTATTGTGTTAGAGATCTAGTTCCACCTTCAAAACAAGTCTGTATTCCATTTTATAATTCATTCTCTTCTCTTTTAACTGATAGTTTCCTGTTTCATGTTACATTTTTTGTATCCACTGACAAACAATATGAACAATTCCTAGATAAGTGATAAGAAGTTAGATCATTTGAAATTAAAATGTCTTTTGATATGGCAAAATAAACATATTGGGACACTAAACCCATACTCATAATGGCATCCTAGTAAATCCTAACATGGAAAATTGATTAGGAAAGTTTGAACAAAGAGAGGCAGGAAGATTTCAAAAACAAAATTAAAAATATTTTAACCCCCAAATTGGAAATACCACTGACATATCTCCCAGGCAGCTCACCCTCTAGAAGCTACATCTATGTCACATCAAGCAAGCATCTGCCATAGCAGAAGAAATCGTGTGTTCCCCAGAGCTAATGGTCTTTAGGGTGCAGCTTTGCTTTGTTCTCTACGATGTCATGGAAGAGTCACTGCCAAATGACGTCTTTAGGCAGAGAATCCTTGCCATCAGGAAGCTGTTCTGGTGTCATTTAACAGCATCTTTATAAATATCAAGTAGTTGAGACAGACTTTTCTCCAAAGGGAATTGGTCAGAATTTTTCAGAAGGGCTATCATCATTTCTTAAAATGAAGTTATTTGTTTCCTAGCTATTGATTTTTTTTTGGTCTTCCATATCTTTTTGATAAAACCCCCTAGTACTTACATGACTTGCAAATATTTTCTAGAGTTCTGTTTGTTGCGTTTAACTACATACCCTTTTAGTTTGATGAATTCCATTTGTCTCTGTTTTGCCTTAGTTATCTGTGCTTTAGGGATCAAATTTAAAAATTTGATAAAATTTAATATCATGGCTCAGACAAATGTTGTGGAGCTCTGCTTATATTTTATTTATTAGTTTTACAGATTCAGGTAATATGTTAATGTTTTTAATTTATTTTAAGGGGGCCTGCCCCTTAGCTCAGTTCTTTAAGCGGCTGCTTCAACAAAGCAGTCAGGCTCAGGTTGCTGTGGTTCAATCCCCACAACTCAAGCCAGCCAAACCTGCCCTGAAAGCATTCGGAGCAAAAAATAAATACATAAATAAATCCTTAATTTATTTTGATTTTAGTTTGTATTTATATGAGAATGGTCCCCAGGGTCCCTGCAGCTATCAGCCAGAAAAGGTCTCCCCACAGCCCGGAACTTTCCTAGCATTCTTTTCTGGCATTCACTTTTGTGCTCAATTAGCCTAACCAGAGACTGGAACCAGGCTCCAAATTTCTTCTCATGCTGAAACTTTGGTTTCCTTGTTGCTGCCTGGAACAGCTGCATGTACTGAAGACCTTTGGTTTCCTAGAGCAAAAGGTACAGACGATGTACTGAGAGGGCGTGCTCCGGAAATGTCAGAGGGGTTTTGTTCAAGAAAGAAGAGATAAGGATGGGTCTACTGGACATTTTTCTTAATTGTACCCTCCTCCATCAGTTCCACCAAAGCCACAAGCTATCCTCAGAGTCAGGTTCAAAAACCCCAGTGTCCAATCCACAATCTCCTTTAGAGTGCTTTGGTCATTGTGTACACTCAAAGTATTCTGATAAAGTGTGAAGGTCAAGCCAGAAACTGCACAATCCTTGTACTTTCTGATTTTCCTTTTCCTGCCCTCTCTGAATTGCTTACCTTCTTTATTTTCTGAAAGCTGGTAATATTCTCTTGGAAGACAGATCCAGTTTGCATCAGGGAGATCCTAAGATGGTCGGCACCCTGCTCACAGCCACTGTCATGCTATAATACTGTCAGGGCTCACCAGAGTCCAGAGATGTCCACACAAGAGGATTAAGGCCCAGGTCAGGTTTAACACTGCAGAAAGGAGCATTGTGAGAGTTGAAGGTGAGGGATTTTAAATTCAAACACAAGCTGATGACAGACAGAGATTGATGACTGATCTAGGAAGAGAGCCAGGTGGAAGCCTTTTGGGGAAAAATACCATTGTCCTCCCACATCATCACCTGACCACCACAATCCACTATTCCAGTCCATGACCTTGTCTCAAGGCTTCATCTGGGATCCCCTGGACCGGTAGTGACCACCCGGCTTTCCACACTATTAAATGGTGCTGCAGAGGTTGGGCAGAAGATGCGCTTCACTCTTCTTGTTTCTCTAGGGCTGGATGGAGCCCAGGGAGTTACAGGGCACTGCTTTCTTAGGCAGCCTCTATGTAGGAAGACAGAATCTCATGAGTAGAACCCACTCAGAAACAAGAAGGTTACTGTGGCCTGATCTGGAGATTAGGAAGCTTCGGATAGGAGTAGAAACCTCTACCCCTAGCAAATCCAGCAAATAGCTGGATTTTTTTCTCCACACTGATGATCCTAACCTATGATGATGCAGGACCAGGCACCGATTTGAAGTCAGTGGCATTTTCTCCCTGGCCAACCTCACTGAAGTGTAACAGTAGAAGACTTCTTAGTCATGCTAGTTCTGAGGTGGCAGCTTCTGTCCACTGTATCAGTGCTCTAGTCCTGTGCTCAGTGCGTTCTGTCAAGTTCAATTGCACACTTCCTGTGACAGCTAAAACAAGGTCTCTGTTTTGTTATGTGCTGTAGAATCTCATGCCCATAAAAGGCCAACTAAATAAGGCTGAGTAGCACTCTTGGGATAATAGGAAGGTGACATATGGACCTTCTGGTACTTCAGGGAACACTGTCCATACCGGTCAGCCCATCTGTTTCTTGCTTTCTATTTGTTCAATCACAGTTGAGCTTTTCAGTCATTTTCTGAAGCTGGTATTATCAATGCCCAGTTTCTACTGTCCATTTCCTCATGAGGACAGGGAAAGCTTAGGAGCTAAGAGATTATCACAGCTCATACAGTAGGCAGGGTGTGGAGCTTGGAGCTGTCCCACATCATGTCATGCAGTTAGTGAATGGCTGGACTGAGATGATCAATGCCAGAGGGATAGATTCCTCTTCCCTGCTCCACAGAGCTCCTCTCACCAGCTGTTCTGCTAGTAGCTCGGAGAAGGCCATGGACACCTCAGGTGACCAGTTCTTTTCATTCATGCAGAGGCATTGGTGCTCTGTGCTGGGTTTAGCTTCTTGCCTGTCACCCATGCTGGCTCTGGATACAGAGTTTGTGCCACCTTAGTGGTGCCAGGGAGCTCTGGAGCCAATGCCAGGAATGTCTGTTGCTATGGACATGGAGCAGGAGAGAGAAGGGAAGACTCAGATAATCAATCTCTTTCCAGTGACCTTTCAAGCACAGAAAAGATGTCATTGCATTTTGGAAATCCTCCTATCCAATCAAAATCCTGAGTGTGTTCCAGGCACAGTGCAGCCCACCATCTGCTTCTGCCATACTGACCTCTACATGTCTTAGTTGAGCAAAGCAGAGGCTCCAGGTTTGCTCCAGGCAGACTGGCCCCTACATAGGCTTCCTTAATTTGTAATTCTGGAATATACAATGTATGGTACCATTCTACCTATGTGCTCTATGGGAGAATTCTGGTGCCAGGGAGAGATGAAAGAGCAGCAGGGTCAGAGGCCTGGCCTTGCCTTCCAAGCTTGACCGTCCAAGCCAGACTTGTGTGTACCTTAGCTCCTTGTCTTCTTGTCCATCTGGCAAAGGGACAGCCCTGCCCGACTCCCACCCCTCCATGACCATTCTAGCCATGCTAGAGCTTGCCAGGCAAGGTTAATTCAAACATATGCAACTCCAGTTCTTCTAGAGATTCCTTTTCAAAAGAGACAGCACAACACTTCAAGCACCTTACCCCCAGGCATCAGCTTCAAGCAGATCAGACAGCAGATGGCTCCTAAAAACCACATTCCAAGCTACCTGGATGTCTGGGTTTTGGGGGAGGAATGCAGTGAAGGAGGATAAGCATAGCTGGGAACTAGTGTGGACTGGACAAGTCTTTAAGGTTCTGGCTCTGAGCCCTGTTCTCTCCTGGCTCTTTTCCTAGGACTCTAGAATTCCATCCACAACACTATCTGACTTTTACCTATTGCAAGAGAATCCCCAAGACCATGTCTCTCCCAGAGGAATCATGAAGCATACAAGCTCCAGGATTCTGACAATCTCTTCAGGCACAGTTCTCACAGTCGTCATTCAGTTTCTACCCTTTCTCTGTTTCTAAAGTCCACACACCAGCTGTTCCTGGACTGTGTCATCCTGTTTGGGGTAGGAGAGGACACGTCTATATTTAGAGGAGGCTGAAGCATCACATCTAGCATCTTTGGATTTGACCTGTCTACGAGGTCTACTATGAATGTTTTTTGTCCCCAAAAAGAACTGGGGCCCAGAACTTGTCTGCTTTCTGCTTTGTTCTCTGAATTAGGCCATGAATGTAGAGAAGCACCTGGACCCAGTGAGTGCAGTGGAGAGAAAGGCTGCATGAATGTAGCACAGCATTGCCCCTGAAATCTAAGTGGGGCTGCCAGTCCCTTTGCAAGATACACAGATCCGTTGTTTAGTCTATCAAGGAGTGACACAAGGGGAAAGGAAAATTCCCAATGTTCTTGGGAATTAGGAACATTTTTTTTTTCCTTTTTCAAACCCATTTTATTTTTATTGCTCCATATTTTCAGTCTATTATCTTGATGCTCCTTGTGTGACAGTGCTGCATGTACACACAACATTTTAGTTCTCTTTATAATCTCTGTTTCCTCCCACTTTCCCCTTCCCTTCATCTGTTGGTTCCTTCCCACTTGAGAAAGATTAGAGTTGGGAATTATGTCTCTTTTTGTTTTTCTAAATATAGATTGACATGGGCTATTATGGTGTGATGGAGGTAACATCTTCAAAAGGAAAACAGAAAGTAATAAATAGTGATGTAAACATGAATGATCACTGTTGCCTGCCACATTTTCTACAGACCCAGGTAAGATATGTTTCCCACATCTTATACCATTTCATCCTTTAAAATATCCTATGGACTTTACATCTTTTTTCACTCCACTTTTACTATTTATTTATTTATTCATTTATTTGGGATAGGGTTTCACTGCATAGCTAGAACTCATAGCCATCCTCCTGTCTCCGCCTCTTCTGCACTGAGATTTCTGGCATGTGCCACTGCACTAGGTTCCAGGGCCTGCATGGAGTGCCCTGTGTTCTGGGGCTCACACATCATGTGGTACTTGGGATTGAGCTCAGGTCCTTGCATTTGCCAGGCAGGTGCTTAGACCACCAACCTATATCACTGCTCAGCCATATCACTCTACTTTTAAAAGGGGAACATGAAGACCCAGAGAGCTGTAATGACCTTTCTAAAGAGTGTATTCAGTGGAATCTCTATGCTGCCTTTGTGGATACAGAGGCTCACCCACCGAAGCACTGGCCAGAGAGGATGAGGTCATCACAACGTCCCAGCATGAGCACAGAAAGGTGCTAAGATAGGAAATGGGTCTGTTTCAGATGGATCCTACTAGGAACCCGGCTTGGCTCATGGGAGAGAAGCTGGAGTGTCCGCACCATACCGATGTCCGCTAGGTTCAAGGTAGACTGTTTTTATACTAGAGAGAACACAGAGGAACATATCACCAGTGGGAAATACCTGCACCACTGGAAGACTGGGTTCCAGGCTGTGGACAAGAGAGACTCCATGGGCTGGCGAGATGGCTCAGTGGTCTAAAGCACCTACTTGGAACAAGCTGAACTAA
>NDGM011171381.1:0-10416 GCA_002564305.1 Octomys mimax | reverse complement strand
AAAAAAGCTTATTTGATTTCTGTAAGACCTTATTACAAGACGCCAGAAGCAGTCAAGATCCTGAATATTTCTAGCAATTTTTTAATGTTGTTTTGGGGCTGCATGATATAATTGAAGAATGACAAATATTTCACACTGAAACAACAAAGATAAAAGGGTTGTTTCCCTCTGGCTTACCTCTTCCACACATTCAATTCTATTTCATAAGATTTATTATTTGTGACTCACCCTTGGTACTAAATTCAGTAGTTAGCTCTTTTAAGCTGCAAAGAATTGAAAATTTTATTAAATATTCAACAATAATAAAAAATATTATCAACTAAAACTGAAGTCCAGCTGTAAAATAGATATTAGTGTTAGTCAAGGGTATCACAAAGGCCACAGGTTGCTACTATCTCTATATTCAAACAGCAAGTCTGACAACTACATACTAAACCTAATTGTTCTCTTCACTGTAGCTTGTTCCCTATTGCAACTAGGTCTAATGGTTACTTCTTCGTATCCAGTAAGACTCTGACTTCCTTCATCTATGTTTAACAAGGAAAATATGTTTTGTAAACCTCTCCATGGAAATTCTTTTTGTTTCTCATGGCATCAAGTCAACCTGCATCAGGTCTGTAAATTAAGATTGATTGGCTACCATAATTATACCAGATTAATAGGGATTGCAAATTCTGTGGTCAACAACCTTCCCCTGAAGTATATATGCTACATGGGGTGGCATATGACATAAAAACAAAATAGATAATTTGGTGAGGAATTTAAAGAAAGAGAGGATTGTTGTAAATGGGTACAGCTGAGTGGAGGATAATATCATTCTGCTCATTGGATAATATTTCCACCATTACTGTAACAAAATGGCATTTCCTTTGGACATCTGTCTTCAAATGATCTCTGTTGCATTAGAATCGTATCTGACAAAGCAGAAGACCAATCTCGCCTGCTAAATCAAGTTACACTCACTTAGGGTAGGCTGGTCCTCACCATGACACCCTTTTCAGTCTAAAATACTAAGAATTTACTGAATTGTAATTAGCAATAATGCAAAATGCAAACTGTATCCACAAATACACACCTACAAAATGAGTAAGATTCATCAAACCAACACTGATAGCAATTTCTAACATGTTTTGTTTGTTCTGTCAGCAATCATTTTCTTGCAACCAATTTAAATTCCTCACCCTCCATTTTAAAGTTGTTTACTCTTGTTGTTTTTCCAAAACTGTTGTCAAACAGGATGCACACTTTCATCTGTCTCACATATGTACAAAAGCCCCAACTGAAGAAAAAAGAATTTAGTCACCATCAACAAATGGCTCTCAAAATCCCTCCAATACCTAAGAGACCATAAAATAATGTTACCTTGATTATTAGAAGTAAACCTGAAATACCCTAAGAGTATAAAAGTCAAACATTGAGGCTGCAGGCCATTTCCACTCTGCAGAAGGTCATCATTCAATGACACAACCTCACTGAAAATAGCTTTATTTCACTTGGCACATTTTAAATGAAATATTAGTTCAGCCTACCAGGATTTTCATGAGGGGAAATTGGTCTATGAGTAAATTTGAGTTGACACTCTTGCCCTGAGGAAACAAAATGGCATCGCTGAAAATGTAAGATTAATGCACTAAATGATTATTATTTACGCCAAACTAAGCCTCTGGAAATTTCAGCAAAATTGAGGCATTAAATATCAGAAGTTACAAAATTCAACTCAGAGCAGAATGTATATATGTGTGCGCAGGCACAAGCACACAGTTCCTGAACAGCATAATCCTGCAAACAAGCCATATTGAGCAACATCATATTTTCATCCTGATTTTTTAAATCTGCTTTTTATATCATCTTACTCGTAGTTATTCCTAAGATTTATAAGCTAAAGCAGGCTTTTTAAAGAGCCAATTCAAAATGAAGATTGATTTTTGCATGATGTCACCAAAAGGCAATGTCACTTTATTTTCCATTCCTTATTGTTAGAAAAGGGTCACTAATATTGGATTTATTAACATATAGGAAATCTCTATAGATACAACCTGAAGATACCAGTTGACATATTCCTTGGAATGCTGAATTCAGAAAAAGTTTTGAGGACCAGTACCCTAACTCCCATAGGAAATTATACATTGTCTTCTCAAAACTTTTTTATAAAACATTAAAATGATTTTTTTTAATTCTAGCATTAGTACTAAAATATATGCCTGGTACTTTATTATAACAAAACTAATCAAATTTTAGTTAAGAATCCAAGGAAATCTTTTTTTCATGAAAAACTCAAGTCCTACTCTAAGCTTTTTACTAATAAGAAGTGTGTCTCAGTCACTTTCTTGTTCCTCACACAAAACACTCAACACCCACAGCTTTAAAAAGGAATTTATTTTAAATCATGGTTTAAGATCATGGTAGGTGTTATGGTTTGTGTCTAGTTCTTCCCTGCAAAGTCTCAAGTAGTGGGGCATAGGACAGATGCAGCTCAAGTAGTGAGTGGCTTGAGGGTAGGGACCAGAGAAGCATGAACTCTTAAACTGACAGCACGCACTACCCCCAAGCCAGAAGACTCCCTCAGAGATGTGGAGAGGGTCATCCTGGACATTGCAGCACCCCAGCCTCTCCTCCAGACCCTGTAGAATAGGGACAGTGTCTTGAAACCTCCTGTACCTGTGAGCTAAATAAACCTTTCCTTGCCTCATTTTGAGTGCCAGGTATTTGTCCCAGCAGCAAGAGAAGAGTAACTAATACAGAATTTGGTACCAGAGAAGTAGGGTCATTGCTGTGGGTAAACCTGATCATGTGGATTACAAGCTTTTGGAAGTGGCTTCTGGGAAAAGATAGGAAAGGCTTGGCGATGTTGCCTACAAGAGAAGTGCTGGAACAACTTCAGATGTTCTGTAGGGAAGATTCTGGTAAAGGCTCAGACCAGAAGATTGATAGAAAGCCTGCCTGCAAAGATCATGCTGGGGAAGTTTCTGCTGGGAAGAAGGACTGCATTTGTGTTATGGCTTGGCAGAAAGTTGGTCTGAATTTTTCCCATGTCCAGAGACTATACCTGAGACTGAATTTAAGCATGGAAGACTGATTAATCTTTCAAAAGAAATATCAAAGCAGTCAAATATTGGGGCAGTGGCATGGTTATTGTTGGTGACTCTTAGTCAGACTTATGTTGAGAATAAAGAGCAAAGAAACCAGGAGAATTATTTAAAATGTGAGTTTGGCCAGAAAGGACACTCCAATAAAGCTGGATTGCAAAGATAGAGCTGAGATCTCCATTGCCCAGGAGGAACAGGAGAGTGGAAAAGATGCTCTGAGAGCATCACAAGATGTGGCAGGTTCTTGCCTTTTGCAGCCTCAGAATCACAAGGGTGAGGGACTTTGCTTTCAGGAGAAATCTGCAGAGCCCCTGGTTCCAGAATGGAGGCAGCAGCCCCACCACGTTGCAGAATGGAGGCTGCAGCCAAAACTGATTGCAGAATGGTGCCCACATGGAGAATTTATTTCTCAGCATCAGGGTCAGAATGTTCAGCGATCCAGGCACTTGACCCCTACAGCCAAGAGAGAGGAAAGCCTGGCTATTCCTCCATCTGGCAGCTAACCTTGGCATCATCTACATGGCATTGGTTCTAAACACATGCAGAATGCAGGAGTTCTGAGCCTAAGAATCTAGGTGGAAACTTGCATGGTCTTATGATTTTTGAATTATGTGTCTAAAAAACTATCACTATGAGGATGAATACAAGATATGCCACTAGTTTGAGCATTATTCAGGCCCCTTTGAATCATGGCTGCAGAAGTCTCTGAGATCACAGATGATTTAACTTTGGAAAACTTTCTTATTTGGTCCAAATGAGCTATGAACTCTGAGGCTCTCTTCTTAAATCAGTTTTCTACTTTTACACCTTTGAGACTAAAAATGGTAGGGACTTGCTGATTCCAGAGATGCCCTCAAGGCACCTTGACTATTGTCCTAATGTATAGTGGTAGGTTTCTTTTAAGTAATGCTTATAACTTTAGAAACCACCCTCTATGTTCCCCACGTTGTAGACTCTTCTTTTCTGTTGGAACTTAAAATGTTTCACATATTTTGGCTCTAATATTGTCTCCTCATTCTCACTGTATATTCAGGTAAAAACAGCCAGCAGCACCTATGCTGCAGTGTAAACATTGGGCTTCCTTGAGATTTTCTCCTCCATATTAATTAATCTACTTTCCTTAATATCAGTCTATCACAAATTTTCAGGACCTAGGTAAAATGAAGACATATTTTCACCCAGAGCACGATGTACATGATCTCTAGTCCAACTCCAAATGGAATAGCTGCTCCCAAGTGAAACCTTTTCATTTTGGCCTTTACCATCTATCTATATTTCTATCAGAATTCTTGTCTTCCGAGTTCTAACCATAATCTCCTATCAGCTCAGCTTATAGAATTCTAGGGCTTCTCTTCAGCCAGCATCTCCAAACCTTC
Source organism: Octomys mimax (assembly GCA_002564305.1). Lineage (NCBI taxonomy): Eukaryota > Metazoa > Chordata > Mammalia > Rodentia > Octodontidae > Octomys > Octomys mimax. Next base: position 5,954 of record NDGM011171381.1, on the reverse strand, counting down.
CCAAACATGTTCTATGAACCAGTTCCAAAGGCTTCTTTTCATGGTTTGTGTTTCCATGTTCTACCCTCCCAATGCCTCAGGTAGTTATAGAACTTTCTGGAGATGGCAGAATCTAGATATGCAATGCTAGTATTAGAGGTAAATGTGTAACATCTGCCTTCAGGCAGGTAGCTTGCATGCAATATAAGAGATAGAAAGAGCTTCCAGTTCTCCTTGTTGCTTTGGCTGTTTTCTGCCCCCATAAACTATTACCCCATCTGCCATGTGCCACTCTGCTTTGAAGTCTGCTGATTATGAATTGAAACCTCCAGAAAATGTCAGCTAAATAAACCTTTCCTCTTTTAGCTTTGGGTATCAGGTATTTTGTCTTACTATCAAGAAAAGTAAGGCACTTCTAAACCACATGATGAGGTACAGTTCCAGCAATGGCCCCACTCCTGGCACCAATTTCTATCTTAGTCACTTTCTTGACACCAGACTGAAATAAAACAAAACTTAAAAGTGGAGAGGCTTATATGAACCTTTCATTTCATTGTTGGCTGTCAAAAGCAGAAACAGGAGGGTAGAGGCACATGGTGGAAGAAAAAGTGCTCAACTCATGGAAGCCAAGAATCAAAGCAAGAATGAAGTCAGAGAACAAGCACAGTGTTCCAGGTCCAAGCCTCCATGTACCCACTGCAGACCAGGCCTAACCTCCTACAGCATATTCACATACTGAGTTTATCAACAGATAAGTCCAATGATGAATATAGTACTGCCACATTCCAGTCAACTTCCACACACATAAGAATTTGTGGGGATGTTTTAGATCCAAACCATAGCAAGGTGTGTATATTTTTTAAATTTTTATTTTATTATTTGTTGGCAAAGTACATCAGCATATCATGAGGTAATATTAGGTTTCAATATTGAGTCTCTTTGACATTTATCATTTTAATACAATACCATCAACTGCTGAAACTGATCTTAATTGAAATCTCTAGGGGCCAATGTTTTACGAACAATATATATATATATATATATATATATATATATATATATATGCCAAGGTGACTAGAAAAGCACATAGAATGACAAGAAAGGAAAAAAAGCCCTTGAAGTAAGAAATAAGAAAGAGTTTGGCAACATTTAAAATGACAGTATGAGCAATTTGCTTTTTTCTGAAATAATAGGAAAAAGAATAAGCTACTGTATACTTAAAAATCTCATATTTTGAATTGTTTATGTTTATTTAATCTGAAATGTTTTCACATTCTTAATCCATGGTCAGCTATTTCCAAAGAAGAAAACAACATGGTGTAAGGTACTAGTGGGAAGAAAGCTGTTTGCAGCTTGGCATTGAGGAAGAAGGAAGTACAAGCAGAAAATGGTTAGGGAGGTACACTCTTCCATATCACATCCTCAGTGTCCTACATTTTCCAACTAGGCTTTACCTCCTAGCAGCACATATAAACTCATCAGTGGATTAACCCATGGGTGATTAAAGCACCACTATCATCCACTCCCTTTCCAAAATCCCTACTTCTGAACACATAAGACTTTGGGGGAACCTCATCTCAACCATAATACTCAGCAATACATTTGGTCCAGACATATTCAATTTGTAATTCAGAAGCATGACAAATCCACATGTAAACAGTAGTCATGAAGCACATGGCTAAAGAAGGCAATGTTAACTTATCAGCACCTCTCTGGGAAGGCCCTTTAACAGTGGACCCACAATGTCATCTTAAAAACAAACCTGAAGGCTATAATCTAAAGGTTAGAGAATGTAAATGAAAGCTAGAAAGATCCTAAGGTGTGATAAATAATTGGGGGAGACACTGAAGTGTGAGGTAAGTGTGGGGGGTGTAGCACATGAAGAAGTAAAGCACATGAAAATTTCACTAAAATTTAATCATCTTGAAGAGCTGATTATCATCTTTACAAGAGCTTTAGTAATTGAGAAAACCCCAATTATGACTCTATTTATAAAAAAGACAAGGAGACAACTTTGGCTCTGTGCTCCTATTTCATTGTGAACTGTCACATTGTTAACTGTCTCTGAGAACAGAAAAGAGCTAGGATTTGCCTGTACTGAATCAAGATCAGGGAGACATTACTTGGAGAAAATTATCTCCACCCACAAATTACAATGAGCCCTAGAAGTGCAGAAGAGATGTTTTCCCTTTCTCTCACAAAGGCCTGAATTAGTTACTTATGGCTGAAATAGGCTAGCTAGGAAATAACTTCAAAATCAGTGGCTTTCCATAATAACCATGTATTTTTAACTTACAGGTTTGTGGATTGTGTTATTATGCTAGTATTGTTTGGCCTTGGGTCTAAGCACTGAGTTCAGTTTAGGAATATTTCATTTCTATACTTTATAAGATTAGTGATTACATTTATCTAACATGGATGGCAGATGCCCAAGAGGGATCAACAGAAATATATAATCCTTCTTAAAACCTTAGCTCAGAACCAGCACACTCAAACTTTTGCCCACATTTTCTTGCCAAAGCAAATCATACAGTAAAGCTTATATTCAAATAGATGATGAAAAATACTTTACTCATACTGGACCATGATGAGGGTAAGGAGAAAAGTAAGAATCAAAAGCAAATACAATCTACCAAAATTGAGGCGTCCCCTCGAGAGAATCCAAGGTAAGCTTTCTGATCACTTATATTCAAACTTGTAAGAATGCAACCAAATGCCCATCAATAGATGAATAAATAAACATAACAATATTATTCACCCTTAAAAAGCATTGAAATTCTGGCACATGCTACAACATGGATAAGCCTTAAAAACATTGTGTTAAATAAAAAAACAGGTATAGAATAATAAATGCTTTATAATTCTACTTATATATGGTACCTAGAACAGGCAGGTTCAAAGAAACAAGGTTGAATGATGGTTATCTTGGTTTGGGGTTGAGATTCAAAGGAAATTATTGTGAAATACATACTGCTTTTAAACATGAAACGTTTCTGAAGATGGATGATGATAATAGTTAGGCAGCAATGTGAATATACTTAGTGCCTCTGAATTGAGCAGTTAAGATAATTAAAATAATACCTATATGGAGATAGTTTATGCGAGCTAGCAAACTGTGGTCTCACGCATGGATTTTTCCCTCTTGTACTCACAAGCAACTTTAAAATGTATTTTTTTAAAGAGAGTACAAATTAGAATTACAACAGAAAAAATTACAAGTGATATAGAATTTCACTTAACGAAGTGATATGAATTTCATAGTATTTGTTGTAATAAATAGTGTTGTCTTCCAACCAGTTATTCATATTACCAGATATATGCATGTAAACTTGGAAGAAGAAAGAAAAAAAAGAATGAAATGTATAAGAAATTGAGAAAAGGTACAAACAATTGAAAAAAGGAGACAAAACATATTATTATCTGCTCCTTTCCATAGACAAGCAGAAATGCACAGTACAGTTGTCTACAATCATCTTAGAGTGAAATTCATTCTCCATTGAAGGGGCTAAATGCTAAAAAGCCCTTCTGAAGGAGTATCATATCAGAAAAATCTACATCTTTCATTTTTCACCTGCATTTTGAAAGGTCAGATGTCAGAATGGAGGTGTATTTTAATACCTTAAGTGGATAATTATCCATATAAGACATTCAGCAATGCCTTTGTGTGTTAATAAAACTCAGCCTACAACAAATCTAGGATGCTATTGTTCTCAGTCTGATTTTAAATTCACTGCATTTCTAAAGCACTTAGAAACATTATGCCTGAAGCATATTGAGTTGGACAAAAGACCTAATAGTTTACTAATTCTAAAGATCAGTTTTACAATCAGGAAGAAATCAGCAGTCTTCTTAAGAAAGGAAGACTGCTGTTGAATTTTTCCCTCTAACTTCAGTGCTAGGATTATTAGCAGTAGTAATGTATTCTATATTACCTTTCAGATCTCAAACCTACTTTATTACACAAAAAAGGCATTTCTGATACAGGGACAATGTCAGGGCTTGATGTTCTCTGGGCTGGCTCTGTAGCTACTTTTCTGTTTAAAAGCTGCTGTTTTAGGGGCTGGGGAGATAGCTCAGTAGAATAAGCACCTGTGTGGCAAGCACAGGGTCCTGAGTTCAATTCCCAGTACCTCCCCACCTCAAAAAAAATAAATAAAGGCTACTCTTTTCATTCTGATACACTACAATTCACAGCAGAAATTGTAACTCCATACTTTATAGTAATTTTCTATACCTTCCTGCCATATAGGCACAAAGGAAATGGAAGACATTCTCATGGGAAGGAAAACAGTTAGAGAGCAGGGAGAGACTATTTGGATTTCCAGATGAGTTTGTATCTTGCTTAATAACTACTTGACATAATTTACTCCCAAACAACTGGACAATTTTTGTATTATCTGTCCTTTTCATAACAGACACCAATGAAACATTGAGCTAATTGCAAAATATACTGTATTGTGAGCCTGCAAATGGAGTGAATGTTTCACTATTCAGTTATGTCAAGCAATATGCCAACAGATATCTGAATAACAGAATAGCCAGTAGACATAATGAATGGAATTTTATGTTATCTTATGAATGCCTGTAATAAATTTTTAGTATACTGTATAAAATTATGGCTTTCTTCATCAGAGAGACATGCTAGCAATGATGTCTTGGTACACTATCAGATGCTCTCTGCTTTGCTTATCCTCTATCTTGTCTCTCCTTTCCACTCAGATGAAGCATTAAACATTCCAAGAGTGAAGTTTTCTCCCCATAAGGACAATCAACAAATCCAAGATATTTCTATAACAATGTAGCATTATAGTTTAACTATAAAATTAATATTGATAAGCATACATGCAAATTTATAAGAGAGAGGGAGAGAAAGAGAGAGAGAGGGAGAGAGAGAGAAAGAGAGAGAGAGACTCATCATCACCTAATAAGTGTAGGGTGAATATATAATTACTTCAGTAACCCTTCATGATCTACTCAAATATTGATATCCTTTCTAGATATTAACTAGAATGAGGGGAAAACAATTAAAAGGAAACTATTGTTCCTTAAAGTTTTCATAAAATTTCAAAAGTTCTCTGACTTTCCCTCAACACTTTCAAACCAGGCTGGCCAAATAGCTCAGAGGATTAAAGTGCAAGCAGGCACAAGGGACAGGGGTTCAATCCCCAGGCTTGCCATGCCAGCCCAGGTCCCCGGGGCACACTGAGATCATGGTTGAGACTGATCTCAGTGGTGCACGACTGTAATTCCAGCACTTGGGAGGCTATAAACAGGAGAATCACTACAAGTCCAATCTAGTAGTGACACCCTGAACACCCTGTAGACCCTTTCTTAAAAACCTAAAAAAAACCTTTCAAACCAAATGTAAATACAGAAAAATATCTCTTTGATTTTGTTCATAGTCTATAATTTATTTGACCCACAAAATGTGAAAAATGGTTATATGTCTACTATTGGTTAACCTCCATCTTCTCAGTGCTCTGGGAGGCTGAAGTAAGAAAGAGCATCACAAGTTCAAGCCCAAACTGGGAAATCTAATGACTTAGTGATAGTCTATTTCAAAATTCAAAACAAATTAATAAAAGACTGAGGATATAGCTTAGTGTGAAGACCCTAGGATCAAACACCAGACACACACACACACACACACACACACACGCACGCACGCATGCACACACACGAATGCTTGCTTAAAGGATAACTAATGTCATAAAATAACTTTAAATCATTTACCAATACTATCCTTAAAAAATAGATTTCTTGTAGTTTATATTTCTATAAGACTTTGGACACTCAATAATAAAATCTTTAAATTTAAGTTACACAAATTCAAATTTATATCATGTAAAACCATTTCATTGTAATCATTGCTTTAGTTTTTATTTTTACTTTTTTTTTAGTATTTTGCTTTATTTTTTCTTCTTTTTTTTATTGAGAAACAAATATCAATGAGACAGTTTCACAATTGATTAATA
>NDGM011171358.1:0-11564 GCA_002564305.1 Octomys mimax | reverse complement strand
GCGGAGCGCCCCTAGCCCGCCCGACTCCTCCGCGGCTTACGCCTCCATTTGAAAGTTCACTAACTTCCTGCCTCGGGATCCGGGGCACGGAAAGGAGAAGGTACCTAGCACCCTTGGGACGCGGCCAGAAGGACTTGTGCCTTCTGAAACCCAGCTTTGTACTTTCATGCCGGGTTGCAGCTCCGGGGGCACCTTAGGCAAGCAGCTTGGCTGGGTCTGCTGCTCCCCAGCTTTCATAGGCTGGCTGGACAGGGCCCCCCAGTGGATGCTGGAAAGTGGTCCCGCGCCCCTCAGTACTGCGGCTCCGGGCTTGGGCAGGGCTCATTGGGCGTCTGTGGCGGCGCGATCTCGGTGCCCTTATCTTTCTGTTTCGAGGCCCCCGCGGCCAGGCTTTACTCTTCCAAAGGTTTATGTATCTGCTTTCCCTCTCTGATCTAATCTAAAACAGCCAAGCAAGTAATTTAATTTTGCTGTCTTTGAAATCAGCGTCTCAAAACATTTTATCGAAAATGTTTATCGAAAAACTAAAGCATAACTAGTGTAAAGGATTTATCCGGGGCATTTAAAGGCAAGGGACGTACATAGTTTGAGAAGCTTACTGGGGATTTTGAAAGGAGCCACGTAGAGCAAACTGAGCTTGCTCTGTAGCCACAGGCAGAACTGTCCCCGGAACTCTCCTGCTTGGATGACCTTGTCAAAGACAGATACTCCAGGTTGGGTTCTGACAGACTCCTGGGAGGTTAAGGCTGTGTCTCCTAGACGTTCGTCTCCATATTATAAGGTAGTATTGGCTCGCTGGGCGGTAAAGAGAGCGCCCTGGGTTCCATCCACCTATGAATACATTAATTAATACAAAAGAGAGCATATCATAAAAATAATAGCTGAACAAAAATCCCATGAGCAGTCTATATGAGAATAAAGCAACGACACACACACACACACACACACACACACACACACACTTTTGGTTGTACTAAATTGGATTTCAAAGAACCTGAATTGTGTAATACAAACCTTGATCAGGAGATTATCTCTAAGTCTCATAGCCATTCTGCAAGATAAATGCTCTTAACCCCCCTTTTTAGTGAGAGAACTGAGACTTAAGCACAAACTGTAGTACCAAACAGGGATTCAAACCAGCTTTGGAAGGCTGCCGACAACAGACATTCCATGGTACGAACTTCTTGTTTTATACTGTCGCAATGTACTTCAGTTGCTAGGGCTCCAATGAAGATGTTTCCCGCCATGCCTCAGGCAGCTGGGGCTTTGGGAGTGAGTGGATCAGAGATGTGTGACGTTGGATTAGTCCATGGATGGGTTGAGGGTTGGGTGTGATGTTGGGAGGCGAAGCCTGGTTGGTGGAGGTGGGCTCGAGTGCATGTGGCCTGGAATGGTATCCATCTGTCTTGATCTTGGTGGCTCCTACCTGCTGTGCCATGAACTGTTTCTCCTCCCGCACATCCCTCTGCTGTGCTGCCTTGCCTTAGAGCCACCTGAAACCCCCACAAACTGTGAGCTACAGTAAACCTTTCCTCCTTTACCTTGTGTGTGTAGGGTATTTTATCCTAACCACAAGCGAATGGTGAAGACACTACTATTCGTTGTCTGTTTTTCACTTTTGTAATTTAGTCTTCAGAGCCTTTACCTTTTTCAACTATAAACACACAATTTAAATGACTACAATTAGATGGTTCTCTTATGGTATTTATTTTAGAAAAATTTAACTACCCTTTTGCAAAGAATATTTCTTTTATGTTGAGATTGTACAATTGGTATATCCAAGCCTTGAATGTGATCGGTACCCAATTGAGAGTAATAATGAGGTGTTTTACTTTGAAGAATTTAAACAAATGGTTCTGATATCAAGCTAAGTTCTCAAAGTGATTTTTAAAAATTGTCTTTGTACAGGAGAAAACCCAATACAGTTTCTGCTAACTCTTCTGCCAAGAGTGCAAAGATAGCATGTATGTTATAGCAAACTACTTAATTGAGCTTCATAATCATTTCATAGATAATATTTTCCATTGTAACAAGTAAATCATATTTTTTTATTATTTCATACTTAACCACTTAGTGTAGTGTGGCTGACATTAAAGTGAACTCACAAATTTCAAATAAGCCTGAGTACGTTCTTAGTCACCATCCCTTTTCTATCTCAGATTCTTGTCTAAAGTCATTGTTTATGACAGTAATGTAGCACTTGTTGGCTGACTTTCAAAAGAACATTTTATATAAAATTGAACTCAATTCAAACTACTGGAGGGATGGAAAAGAATTTCTGAAGATCACCAATTATAATGTGTCACTGTGTCACCAAAATGATTATTGAACTGATTAAAATTATCGAATGTATAAACTCATAGCACCTTTCCCCGAACATTTTCAAAGCCCTTACACTTGTGGGGTTCAGCATAGGTCTTATGCATAATCCTGCTGGCCCGCTGGCTTGTGGGAGCCAGATCTCTGCTGGATTCTTTATCCTGTTATTTATAATAAACCATGATGAGTAAATGACTGGTTGGATGCTAAAACTTCAACATTCACTTTGCTTCTTTATCTTTAAGAGCAATGAACTAGACATTTGAAGATCCAGATTTTAGTGCCAGATCCTTTAACGCTTAAATTACACATTTCTTGGTTTTCATTTGATTTTCTTTGGTTTTGAGTTCATCTAATAATAAATGATAATGTGTTAGTCAGCTTTCCATTTCTATCACAAATACATGATGTATTAAACTTAGTTTTTTAAAAAAGGAGGTTGATATTTCAGCTCATAGTTTTAGATTCTCCATCCATGATTTGGCCCCCGTGCTTCTGGGACAAAGCAGCACATCATGGCAAGAGGCGAGTGGGAAAGCAAGCTGCTAAGCTCAGGGTGAGGAAGCAAAGACACAAGACTTGGCCCCACCTCTTCAAGTTTGTATTGCCGCCCAGTATAAACTCAGGGGGCCTTTGGGAGACACTTCCTCATGCCACAGTAAAGGAACAAGCAGGGCCACCTCCAAGGGTAGCTGAAGCGATAAAATTATACAATACATGAGGAAACACTGTATAAACTGTGGGACTCTGATGTTATTGTCTTTAGAACTTTCAGCCTCAGGAATGTTCTTTACATTACTGTAATGATAAGTTGTCCTTTTAATCAACATTTATATCACTTAATTAATCTTGACTACTTATAATTGATTATAGAAACTGCACTCAGTCACAAATTTACATCTCATTAATGTTTATATTGATTCTAGAAATACTTTACCTAACTTGCTATTGGTATGTTATGCAATGCATTCAAATTATATAGAATGTTCAGATAAAACATGTATGTATTGATTTCAGACTGAACTTTACAGATGTCATTGACCAAGAATTGTTAATATTTTCTGAACTAGGCATTTTCCAAGGCATAAAATCACAGACTGAAAATATCAAGAAGTGCCTGGGTATGTCTTCTTAAAGCTTGCATAACAGTAATATCTTGTATTTCGGTAATCTTTACCTTTGTATCATGTGTTTATGACCTTCATCACATTTCCTTCATAGAAGTTTATCTGAAAGCAATTTGAGGATTTGCTATCAGTTCCACATTTCAAAGAACTGAAGTTCAGGGAGATTAAATGACCAGCCCAAATCCTGTGTCTTCTTAGTCATAGACTGTGTAGTCTAAAACCAGACTCCCCAATTCTAAATAAAAACATTCTTTTTTTTACGGCTTCAGATCAAAGAACTCCAAGTGAACACTTCTTAATTCTTATATCTTTTATTTTTCACATATGTACTTTTACCCAGTATTACTGGGTTTTGTCAAGGTTTATTACTGATGAATAAAACATATCAATAATTAGATCTTCCATGATAGTACATGTTCTGTACTCCCTAATTAGCCTTCCACAATGCAAGGCCATATTAAAACACTGACCCAAGCATAATTTTATTCTTTGTTGTCAAGAAGCAGATGTAACAGCTTAAAATAGCATTACTTTTGTAAGTATAAATGTTAATTATAAGATTGCTCCTGTAGAAAATTTGAATAAAGTAATATCATTTGAATGAAATTACAGCAGTCACAGATTTTAAATGTTCTATGAAAGGCTATACAGAGCATCCATAGGGTACATTAGTCAGGAAGAAGAGGATTTTATGCTGCATTATTTTCTTTACCCAAGTATTTAATTATTGATTAGTTATAAAATGACAAGGAGAGTTTTTAAGATACGTAACACTACAGGCAAAGTGGTTCTGTCTACACACAAGCTTAGTTTAGATGAATAATTCTTGTGTTTTGAACACCTGCTCTGTGCTGGTCGCCATGTTGGCTGGTCTTACAAAAATCCTGCAGACTAAACACAACCATCCGCCTGTGTTTTACTCTGTCTTCTGTTGTGTAATAGAATGAATGCCACAGACTGGGTCATTTCTTCAGAAAAGAAGTTTACTTAGCTCCTGGTTCCAGAGGCCAGGAAATCCAAGGGCATAAAGGCTACCTATAGCAAGAATTTAAAGCAGTATCATCACACAGTAAAAGGTGAAATTGCACACAAAATAGAAAGCAGGAGGAATAGAATTGGTTTTATAAGGAGTCTTCTTATAAAACCCACTCCTGCATAAATACAGGGGCCCAGTGATGTGAGCTTCCCCCTCAAGACCCAGTCACTTCCCCTTACTCCCCCCAACATCACTGATAAGGCAACCGAGGGAACCACATACAACAACTGAATGTAGAGGATACATCAAAACTATAGCACTGTATTACAGATGAGGAAATAAAAACTCCAAACTTGCCCAAGAGACACCACTGTAGAGTAAGAGGGGCCACTCTCCCTGCTACTCAAGGGGGTTCAACTCCAAATCTTTCTCCTGGACACCAATTCACATGGCCTTGTTTGAGTTCTTGACATCTCTGCTGAATTCTCAGCCCCTGCAGTGACCTAGAGTCAGTGCAGAACTTGAGAACTTGAGTCAGCTTGCCCCCAGGTTGTGACCTTAGTAGGGTCCTCATATACTATAACGTAGAGTATCCAAGGAGAACCCAATCTGGTGACACTGGGGTCTTTCGGAGGGCTACAATCCCTGATACTTGAGCCACTCAGTGGACAGCTTACTAGCAGTGGGGATTTGACTAGGTTGCTTTGCCTAATTTATCTATCAGGGTTTTATAGTTTGATCATAGAGTGTGGCTTTGCAGGGACACATCAGACGGATGTGTCACATCAGCACCAAGAATTAGTATTTATATTGGCAAATAGATGGACCGGCAGGATTGCTGGAACAGTTACCTGGATATTTTAGTCCAGCTAAAAGTGCCTAGTAGGAAACAAAAGTTGTGGAATCTCTTAAACTCACAGTTCAGTTGATAGATTGAACTAGTAACACAAATGATTAAATTACCACCTCATTTGATTTTTGTTACTACAGTTTTGAAATTATGATCAAGCACTTATGAAATATTAATTGAATACTTCACAGTTACTGGCATTATTAGTCTACATTTCATATTAGTAATTTTATAATTCAGCTTTCTCTTAGTGTAACAAAATACCTGAAAAAATTAAGTTATGACTCCTAAATTTGGAGTTTCCAGTTCTTGACCAAGTGGCCCCATTGCTTAGGGATGAATTGCAATAAAGGGGTGATAAGAGATGGAGTAAGACCACTTACATGGAAAGCCAGAAAACATGAAAAAGAGAAGAGGGCAGGCTCCATAATCTCCTTCAAGAGTAGAGTACACTCCCAGTTCTTAGTGCTTTAAGAACCTTCTACTAGGTCAGACCCAAAAGGTTCTCCTCGTTTCCAACAGCACCACCCCAGGGCCAGAGCCTTTAATACGTGGGCCTTTGGGGATGGTTCTCAACATGCAAATTCATGCAGAATCTAGGGTAGTGTTTTACATAGCTAGCTTGGTACCTACTATAAAGTAAGTCCAACTCAACAGTACAAGAGGAAACAACTGAAGACAGTATAAGCCACATTGTATTTATTTCTTATCCCTTGCGATTTAACTCTAATCAAGTCATGTGGGAAAAGATGTAGATTTTACTGCACTTAGGTACCCAATAAAAATGGACTTTGACTGTAGTGGTTGTCAGAGTTTTTACTTCTTGTTCTTTTCAAAGAATGTATTGTTTTGAGAACAATACAGAATTAGTAAATGTCATAAAGCTATTTGAACATCTTTGACATCCACCATCTGTGCACCTGTACTAAACAGGGATTTGCTGACTCCTAAGAACTTTGATATTCCTGACAATTAGAGTAATTGCTTCTCAAGTGAATCATTTGAACAAGTGTAAACCAATACCGGCCATCTCAATGCTTGTGCACGTTCAGCTCCATCACTTCTATATGTTACACAGCATCCTCCGGAGGTAGGAGGTGGCATTTTCATTTTGCAGCAGTGCAGTTCAGGAAGCTCGAGAGTTCATTGTTATGCTCAGTGGCTGGTGCTTTCTTTAGTCTTGAGTTTTCCAAGTCAGTGATCTCCTCCTCCCTCCTGATTATGAGGTTCTCCTTCCATATCCTTGTCTTAATGATGCTATTTTTGTCATATTTGTTTTACTTTAAGCTCAAAGGGTTTTTTAAAAATATAGACAAAATATAAATAATAGATGCAGAATTAGTTAATCTGTCATGAACCAAGACTGCCTAGCAACATGTCAGACTGATAGAAAGGTTCCAAGTTATAAAAAGTCTTAAACTGATAGCCAGAATTGGAAGGGGCACATTAAATATCCGTGATTTGCCTCTTGCAACATTTTTCCTCTAATTTATGCTCAGGCTACTTCCATTCTTCCCCCAAAGCATTCGTTTTCACCATTATTGTGTGTGTGAGGCCATCGAGACACAAGAGAGATAAAACAAGATGAAAAATTACTTCAGCTTGATCTGTTTGGGGAACCAGACAAGTGTGTGCTGTCGCAGTCACAGGAGGAGGACAGCCAGGTTAGTGAGTCCAGGGAAGAACACCAAGCAAAATTACCTACCAGGAAAAAGTGCCTCAGAGAAAATGTGACTACAAGTTTAGAAGAGTATGACTTTGAGAAACTAAAGCACAAAATTTCAGTTTAACAAATATTTGAGGATTTTGGGTATACTTAGAATTTGATAAATGGCTTAGGGAATCAAAATTTTGAGAAGCTATAAATGTGAGTTAAAGGGACTTAGAGTTTTACAGACAAACTCTAATGAAACCATGAACATGACAATTATTGAATGTTGAGATTAATGGCACAGAAAATAAATGACAATAATTTTAGAAAGCCTTTTTGGCCAGGGAGATAGCTCAGCTGCCTAAGCACCTGAATGGTCAGCAGAAGATCCTGAGTTTTATCCCTGGTANAAAAAAAAAAAAAAAGCCTCATTATACTTTTGAAAAAGGCATGTCTCCAGGGTCTCACTAGGCAGCTTGGACTCACAGTGATCCTCCTGTTTTCAGCTTCCCAGTGCTGGGATTACAGGCATGCGCCACCAGGCCCAGTCTTAGTGGCTGGCTGGGGGAAGGGCCAGTGCAGACTGTGATGCGGGGATCGAACCCTAGTTCCTGTGCTTGCCTGAGTAGATGCTTAGTCCCCTGAACTATGTCACCAGCCTGGTCTGTAGGGTTTTTCAGTCAAATATAAACTCTTTAGAAAACATTCATAAAAACTGTTTAGAAAAGACAGACTAGTTTACTGGATGTAGCTAAGCTATCCCCGTGGAATCAGATACATACTCAGAACACCTCAGACTTAACCAGCTAAGCCAAATATTCACCTGGATATTTATAATTGATAATTCTATAGTTATAATTTATAATTTACAGCTTTGGAAATGCTAAATAAGCTCTTCAGGCTTCAGTCTAGTATGATGCACATGTGAGGAATATGCTGTATTTAACACTGCAGTAAAATGGGCAAGTTTCTCCTTAATTGTGTCAGTGAAATTCCCCACTTATTTAACTTCTATAGATACATATACTAAAATTCTGGTAATCTCAGCAATCAATGTCCTTAGGCTTATTCAGTAAGATTGTATAGCTTGAAAGTTATTGACACAAAGAAGCTGAATTACTGTAAGCTATTTACTAAGATCTATTCTTTTCCTAAATATAGGCACTTCCTACATTTTTAACAGGGAATGTCAGAGTCAATGCTTATACCATAAAGGAAAGGCAATCGGAAGATTTAGACTGTCGAAGAACGGAGCTCCTGACTTAGCAAAAATCACTGAGCTCACCTCCAGGTGATTGACAGAGAAGCTGTACGTCCCCGCTGAGGAGCTGTAGCATAAAGAGGGCCAGAGTGCCCAACGGACTAGGAATAAATTGTGTCTAGGAAACATGGCCACGGGTTCCCTTAGTGTGCAGGAGTGGCAGAAGAACTTACACATCTTTGGACCAAGAATCAGAGTGGGAAAGTAGGGGATGAGAGGAAACAAATGAACATAATCTTCAGCTCCCATCTGGTCCACACAAACAGTAATGGTAATAATCTGACCATCCGTTGGATGTGAAAAGCTGGTGTTCCTGATAAATGGGTCTAGTAACTTGAGTCCAAGCTATAATGAAATAATTTAGAAAACTATTATATGATTGCAACTTGTCAATTGAACTTGCAAAGAATCATTATCTCCACTTACAATTTTATTGTGGGAAATAAAACAGAAAGGGATTTATAGAAACTTTCTTTTTTATTAACCTCTTGAACTCTCTGCATGTGAGAAGGGACACTGTCTGCGCATGTCCTGAGCTAGGACAGCCTTCCTGGGCAGAGAGCAGAGGCACTACTTGGATGGGGTCAAGTCTCCCTGGGGGCTGTGATAAGAGCATATGTTCTCACGGAACCCTCACAGCACTCTCTGGTTCCTCTCCTTCACATTTAGGGACTGTGGCTTCAAGAGATTAATGTTAAGATCACATAAAAGTGACAAAAAGTTGCTATTGAACCTGCACTGGTTTCAAAAACCCAGGTTCTTATAACACGTAGTGCTGTAATCAGGTCACTAAATGAGCAGAACACAGCTGTGCACTGTGCCCCTGTTACGCACACATCGTGGATCTATTGTTTCCTGCTCATAAATGCTGTGTCTCTCCAGTTTCGTAGTGTACTCTGGCCACTCTCTACTTATAAAAGGTGCAGTTGAAGAATCATATGCAGCGAAGGTCCTCCCACTTTCTGGCAGGTCTGACTGAGGCTTAGAAGCCTGCAGAGGGGCAAGGGTGCAGCCCTACCTCTTGCACACCTGCTGTGACTTTCAACCTTGCATGTTAGGGATAAGGGATGTTGCAGGCTAGGTTTCCCCGGAAGCAGATTTTGAGGTGGGAATGAATGTGCAAGGAACACTGTAGGGATTAACACATATAGAAGGGTTGGGGCAAAGGGAATTAGCAGTCTCAATAAGGCTGCTTGTTTTCCATTCATGGGAACACTGGGGTTCTCTGAAGTTCTTCCCATCACTAAAGAACTGTTCCTCAGTTCTTCTTAAACACTCAGGCATGATGCTTATACTGCCCTCCCCCCGGCCATGCCTACGTTCTGCTCTGTTTGGTATCTCTCCCTGCTGAACCACTTTGTCCTCCAAGCATGCTTCAGAGATGATGCATGACCAAAATTCTCTCTTGGGAATTCCTCTACCCATAAGATCAGGCATCTTTATCCCTCCATATGTGCAGACCTTTTCAGCATAGCTTTGGCTTTTCTTCTTCAAGAAGAAGAGAGGAACTTCCAACCAGAAACCCCTAGGAATGCATAGGTTAACAAGTCTAGTGTCCTCCCAGCTTAAGGGATTACCCTTTCAATTCTCAAACTAGGTCTCTGGAAGCCTCCATTACTTGGTATGAAATGGGTGGAGAAAAGTCTTCTAGGTAAGTCTTCCTCACCTAGCATCTTTAACTTCTTCCAAGGTATGGTTTGCCTTTTCTGATTTAGTTCAGAAGCAGGTGACTGGCTAATGCTGACAAAACCAGTCTTGTAATGGGTGGTTTCAAAGGTCATCTAATGTCTCAGGAGTACTTAACATGCCATGCCTCTGTTAAGGTCTTCTTGGCATTGAGGTCCCAAGGTGGCTTCTGACATGAAGCTTCATTAGACCACTGTTCACACTTAACTGCCCAAATTTGCCGAAAAACCCTGTGTGGTTCTAATGCAAAGAGGCATGTTTAAGAATTACCCATGGCTTAACAGGGTCCTTCTACCTTGACAGCTCATCAAAGTCTGAGAAAATAAAGGAAGAGGAAAAAAGGAAGGGAATGGAGGAGGAGAGGAACTAAAAGCAGGGGAGGGGACACATATGGTAAATAGGGAAAATACAGGCAGGTATTTTTCCCCAAGCACTCTCCTTGCCAAAATTGAAGTTACATGGCCAACAGTGTCATGCCAAAATGCTAACTGATAGGACGTGGCCCAGATGCCCTGTGTTGAGTGTGCTGCTTCTGTAACATGCCATCACTTATTTGATTTAGAATGGATCCTAGCTGGTCAGGCCTGCCCCAAATTGCTTGTCACGTACTCTACAGGCCTAACAGAAGTTCTTGTAAGCATCACACGTCAGCTAACTCCTGGCCTTGAGTGTTGGCTTTGGTAATTAATCCCTATCTAATCTTTATTTATCCCAAGTGGTTTCACACCTTTACAACTCATTAACTCAATGCAGAAAAAAGTGTGAATGTCTACTTTTCTAGCCAGTCACACCCAAATGTGTAGTACTGATGGTTTCAGCTGGGTAAAGAGAGAGGCTGTGCCTTTCTCGGTCACAGATGCGGGTACATCATGAAGACTTTTCAAACCAGTCCATCTCCATTTCTTCTCTGTCCACATTTTCCATCTGAATACCCTACAGAATGCTCTCATATTCTAGCCAAGGATTATTTAATTATGGAAATCTTATGGAGAGACCTGGCAGAGACAATAGCCACAGCCAAGTGAAGATTGACCCTGAGGTGGCAAAATGACCCATTTGTTGTATGAGAAAGGGATTAGGTTTCAGTGTAGCATGAGTTTCAGACAATCTTATGTGCTGACTACATCCGCCTTCCTATGCCTTCAAAATTATACATAAATAATGTGTACAGGGTTTCAGGGTAAAGCCTGAGGGGATTTGACTAACCTTTTCAGATACAAAAGNTACATTTCTTGTTATATAGGTCCTGCTGTATCTTGGTCTTAACCATCCAGCAGAAAAGTATAAAAACAAGATATGAAAAGTAAAGTCATATTAATATGCCGAGCTGTAAAAGGCTCAATTCAACAACTTCTGACATCACCAGTCCTGTGGATAATTCACTACTATTATGGACTACTGTACTATATTGGATTAATTTTCTGAATTCACACACCTACAATATTTGAATGACAATGGAATATCCATCTCTGACAAAAGTAATCAAAAAAGAGGGATATAAATGAAGGACCATTTCATAGTGAAAAAAAAGTCTGTATATACAAAACAGTTAAGATAGATATACAGCTACTTTCTCTTAGTTCAATGGGAAGAGAGATTTGTACTAATAGTGTTTAAGCAAGATATCATATCTGCTTATTGTACTGTGAATAACTACTATGAAGACAATAATATGCAATGTATTAATTACTGTA
>NDGM011171353.1:0-10021 GCA_002564305.1 Octomys mimax | reverse complement strand
TAAAGCGCTTCTTTTAACTTTTGGACTTGCCTCGTTGTCATCCGATTTTTGAGCTACAACAGACCTGAGGACCACCTACCAAACACAGTGTATATTACAGAATCCCCATCTGCAAAAACCTCAAAGCCAGATTCTGGGATATTGTAAATACCCTCACAGTCCTTTGGATCACTAATGCCACACAACACAGAAGACATTGATCCTGTTAGAATTCCTTTAAAAAGGCTTTATACATACAACTGTAGCTTTTCAGAAGGACAAACTGATGACCCTATTTAAAAATCAAACTTCTGTGCAGGACAGCAGAAGGAGTGAGAACCAGGGTCATGATCTCCTTGAAAGCCTGAGAGAAATTTGCATCAGTCGCCCAGGAAGGGCGGTCACAACTTTTCTGTTCCATACCTCTCTCCTACCCTCTGGTGATAGCCAGCAACTTTAGCCCTTGCTTTTCTATGGTTACATCACTTGAGCTGCTGCCTTACCTCTTCACTGGGCCATGTTTCTTCCTCTGTGTGTACCCTGTCTCTTCTCATGAGGGCACCAGTCAAAGTGGATTTAGGATCTATTCTCCAGTATGGAGGTCTACCCTTAACTAATTGACCTCATGTTAGCTAATTAGCTCTACAAAAATCCAATATTCAAATAAGGTCATACTGAAGTTCTGGGGAGGATATGCCTTTGGAAGAACACTATCCACATCAGCAGGCTGACCCTGATCACACACTGGCTCAAAGAATCAAGGGCAGTGTTGCCTGCAAACAGAAAGGTCCTGGCCTAGCTGGCATCACTGTGATACCAATAGCTAGCCAGAGTGCAATGTCTCCCGGGTGCCTGTGTGTTGCACTAAAACTCAAACACTGCCTGACCCTGGACACTGCCCCAAGATGAGGAGACTGCTGAAAAGCAGCATCTCAAAGGAAGCTTGAAGCACGTGCTACAAAATAAAGCGGCTCCTTTGGGGCCAGCCTTCTGGGCTCATTCAGCAGGGTTCAGGTTCAGAGGTGGCAGGGCTCAGAGAAGTCTCAGATCCAGAAGGGTCCTGGGCTTGTTTTAACCCCCTGGTCTTGTCCCCTTGACATTCTTAGGCATTTTTTATTTTTGGTTTCTGTTTGTGTTTTTCTTTCTGTTTTGTGTATTTTTGTTTTTGCGGTACTAGAAAGCGAAATGTATTTGGTACAGGATCTCACTACATAGCTAGGAGTTGTAGTGATCCTCCTGTTTCAGTTTCCCCCACCCCCAGAGCTGGGATTAGAGGCATGCACTACTATGCCAGGTTTTAGTTGGTGGGCTGGGCATGCCCCGGGTGAAGCCGGCACGACATGTGGTACCAGGGATTGAAGCCCGGTCCTTGTGCCTGCCTAGTCTGCCCTTGAATTTATGATCCTGTATTTCAGCTTCTCAAATAGCTGGCTCTCTTCTTCCAATTAATCTCCAGCCACAATTTTGGTGTGATCTTCTCTACTGATTCCTTCTAGGACCTGTTCCCTCTCTGACTGCCTGATAATTTCTATCTAATTTAGAGGCCTATAACACTGATTTTACTTATCCTGTGGTTATATAAGAAAACAGCCCTGGACCAGCCAAATAGCTCAGCGGATTAAATGGGCCTGCAAGCAAGCACAGGGGCCAGGGGTTTGATCCCCGGGCCTACAGTGCCAGCCCCGCCCCGGGGGCACTCTGAGATGGCAATTGAGACTGGGCATGGTAGCATGCGCCTGTAATCCCAGCTCTTGGGAGGCTGTAAACAGGCGGATCCCTATGAGTCCGATCTAGTAGTGAGACCTTGAACACCCTGTAGACCCTTCCCTAAACTACGAAAAACCAAACAAAAAAAAAACCACACACCAGCCCTGTTTTCAGAAATCACACAGAAGTGCAGGTAAAGGGGGAACTCTGCAACTAGGCTGCAATCAGTTCAAGAAAAACAAAAGTTTATGAATAAAACACTAAGGCAAGTGTAAACAATCGGTAAACATGAGTAAGAGGAGTAAAAATCTGTTTCAACTTCCTCTAAATTTGAAATTACAACATAAAATTACCTCCAAACAGTCCTTAGCCCCACCCAAAATCTCTTTCGGAAGAGAGATCTCGCGATAACTTGGGAGCTCAAGGCCGCCAGAAGGCGGATATGTAGTCACGTGAGCAGGGCCCACGTGACTGGAGGTCTATGTCAACATGGCGGCCCCCACCGGGCGTGGAATTCTCTTCCTGCTTGTGCTGTCGTGCTTCCTTCGGGAAGCGTCGGGCGGCATCGAGGAGGGGTGAGTGCAGCTTCCGGGAGGGTGAACATGGCTCGGGAACCCCCTGTTCTCCGGGTTCCTTGGAAAAGCCACCTGAGCCCACTGCCACCGGATCCCCGCAGGGCCTCCCGCGATGACGATCTGCTGTTGCCCTACCCCCGCGCGCGCCTGCGCCCGGCCCGGGACTGCACGCCAGTGCACACCGGGAGCCTCAAGCATGAGAGCTGGCCCCCGCCTCCAGCAACCCACGAAGCTGGACCCCCGTCGGTGCGCACCTTCGTGTCACACTTCGGAGGACGCGCAGTGTCTGGTCACCTAACCCGGGCCGCCGCGCCCTTGCGCACCTTCTCGGTGCTAGAGCCCGGCGGTCCCGGAGGCTGCTCGCAGAAGCGCCGGGCCACAGTGGAGGAAACGGCGCGAGTGGCCACCTGCCGCATAGCCCAGAACGGCGGCTTCTTCCGCATGAACACGGGCGAGTGCCTGGGGAACGTGGTGAGCGACGGGCGGCGGGTGAGCAGCTCCGGGGGGCTGCAGAACGCGCAGTTCGGGATCCGCCGCGACGGGACCCTGGTTACCGGGTGAGGAGGCAGGGAAACCCGTAGCTGTCAAGGGCAGAGCCTGAGATTTGGGTTGTGGCCATGCCGTTGTCTCGTTCAAGTCATCCAACTGAGCTGAGCCTTTTGTTTTCCTCATCTGTAGAATGGAGATAGTAACATGGTACCTTCTCTGCAGAGTTTGTTCGTCACCCTGTGTCACTGAGCACTTGCTTTGTGTCAGGCAACTGCTCTGTTTTGGTAAGGTGACCCAGGATAAGGCCCACAGGTTGTCCTAAGGAACCTCTGCCATTACTAGGAGAAGTAAAAGCCAAGTAAATACTGGTAACAAGGTTAAGTTCAGATGGTGTGTTCAGTGAAGCAATGATCCAGGCGAACCAACTACAAATAACTTTAGTAGAGTGAGAAATAGGCCCCTCTGAGAAGGTGACCTTTGAGACCTAAAGATCAAGCAGTCCCAAAGATTGAAGAACTGGAGCATGAGCAAGCACCCCAGGCAGAAGGAACAGCAGGCACAACGGGCCAGAGGTTCAGGAAGGCTTAGTGTGTGTAAGGGACCCGCGGAAGGAGTAAATTATTAGAAAGTGACGGACTACTTAAGAGCTTGCCACAAATCTGGGCGTGAAAGAGCGGTGGGGTTGAAGAAGCAAAGAGGCATTAAGAGAAATGGGGTACTTTTGAGGGAGTGTTGGCCTGGAGATCAAGGACCATAAAGTACAGGGAGTTTGCAAAGGTATGTGCACAGAGGATACTTGAGATCCCTGTTTAGCTTCAGTCTTGTTGCCCTGCTCTGATGACAGGGAGATTCCAAAGAGCAGCAGAACACCACAGCTGTACTGACTGCAGGCCTAGGCAGGTTCCTAGGACAGGAGGAGGAGTGAGCAAGCCAGGCTGAGATGGGAGAAAGGAAGGAGCCCAAGCCCCCAGCTGCCTCTGCAGGTGAGTGAGTCTCTCACCCTCCCTGGGTCCAGGTACCTGTCTGAGGAGGAGGTGCTGGACACTGAGAATCCATTTGTGCAGCTGCTGAGCGGGGTTGTTTGGCTGATTCGCAATGGGAGCATCTACATCAACGAGAGCCAGGCCACCGAATGCGATGAGACACAGGAGACAGGTGCGGGGGAGGGCAGACTGGCAGCAGCAGGAAGCAGGCAGTGGGGGATGCTGTCCTTAAGGCCTTTGACAGGCGTTTATCGAGCAGGTGCTTTGCGCTGAGCACTGGTCTGGGCACCAGGGAGTCACGGGGTGTAGTCTAGAAGGTCATAGTTGTATAATCATATGAGATGAATTAGTAAATGCTAAGAAAAAATTAGGAGAAAGAACAGGAGCTGTAGGCATGAGAACAGAGGAGCTCTGCAAAACGTTCACAGATCAACAGATCAACAGCCTCCTCAGCCCAGGAGCTTGTTATAAATGCAGAACTGTGAGCCCACCTACCTCAGATCTTTAGCACTGGGATCCCAGAAGGGGAGGCCGAGAGTCTGTGTTTAAGGAATTCTTGGTAATTTTTTTTTTCTTTTTTGAGAGAGACAGACAAACTCACTCGCTCACTCACTAAATGGGCCAGACTTGGCTCAAACTTTCAGTACTTTTCCTTTAGCCTCGCAGAGTACAAAAACTTCAGGAAGGCACTACCATGTCTGGCTGAGCCCCCTGGGTGACTGATGGACACTGAAGCTGAGCAGCACTGTGATGCAGAATACTGGAGTGGGAGAGGGATGCCCTGACCCAGTTACATGCTGTTCTAGGGTCAGGGAATACCTCACTGAGGAGGCAGCCTTGGATCAGAAGGAGCAAGCCATGGGCAGGGCTTGGGAGGAGTACAGTTTTCAGCCAGAAGGAACAGAAAATATAAAGGCCCTGAAGCAGAAGGTGGCTGGGGGGGAGGCCCAGGAAGTGAGTTAGGATGAGGCCACGAGGTCATACCAGGACTGTGGAGTCTGTCTGTTAATGGGTTTCCACTAGAGGCTGGTGTCATGGTGTACAGCAAGCCCTCTGGCTGCCAAGGTGGGGGCTGGCTGGCACAGGGCAGAGGGGAGGCACAGAGACTGGAGAGGAGGCTGTTGTGCATCCAGAGCAGAGATGAGGTGGCCTGGACTGGGAGGTGGGGACTGATGTGTGGGGAGAAGTGGGAGGCAGAGCCCTGAGGCCCCCAGAGGGCCAGATTGGCAGCCAGCCCACTCTTCCCTCAGGTTCCTTCAGCAAGTTTGTGAATGTGATGTCAGCCAGGACAGCTGTGGGCCATGACCATGATGGGCAGCTGGTGCTCTTCCACGTGGATGGACAGACAGAGCAGCGAGGGTGAGTTTTGGGGACAGAGGCCTCCAGGCTGAGCTGTCCCTTATCATCCCATGACAGTATCCTCACCCACTCTCCCTTGGGGGTGTTCCCACAAAGCTGCCCTGGTCTCCACATATAAAGAGGGTCTATAAGTTCTGGGCCACTTCCAGAATTCATCCTCTTCCCTTTAGGACCCCTGTGCCACATAATAGCAAGCTCATAGGAGCAGAGTCTCCTGTGCTTACGTTGGGGGTTAGGATAGGAAGACTGTGGGTGCCCTTTAGGCTAAGCTAAGCCTGCATGGGGACACTCAACCATGCTGCCCTTATGCTGCAGCGTCAGCCTGTGGGAGATGGCGGAGTTCCTGCTGAGACAGGGTGTGGTCAATGCCATCAACCTGGATGGGGGCGGCTCTGCCACTTTTGTGCTCAATGGGACCTTGGCCAGTTACCCATCAGATCACTGGTAAGCACACCTGAACCTCCTTTGGAAGGTCAAAGTCTAGTTCTGCCTCCAGCTGAGCAATAGTGAGCCGCTACTGTGCACCAAGCTGTGGAAATTTGGAATTAAATTAGAGAGCGTCCACCTGTGTTCTCAGTACTGTCCACACCTATAAATAGGGGCCAGCTGGTCAGGAAATGCCTCCCTGAGGATTGTGAAGTAAGAGCTGGGATTGAAGAGGAGGTGGCAGCCAGGCGGCAATGGGAGTGCCTTCCTACAGAGTGCAGTGTGTGCAAAGGCCCTGGTGTAGGAGGATGGTAGGGAATGGAGAGGCTTGTAAAGGGCCTAAGGGTGAGAGCAGGGTAGCAAGGAGCAGCCTTCATCCCTGAAGCATGGGTCAGCTCGGGCCAGCACCGTAGCCTTTCCTCACACAGCATCCCTCCCCACAGCCAGGACAATATGTGGCGCTGTCCCCGCCGTGTGTCCACTGTGGTGTGTGTGCATGAACCTCGCTGCCAGCCCCCTGACTGCAGTGGCCATGGGACGTGCGTGGAGGGCCGCTGCAAGTGTGAGGGGCGCTTTTGGCGGGGCGCCGCCTGCAGCGAGCTAGACTGCGGCCCCGCCAACTGCAGTGAGCACGGGCTGTGCACAGAAGGTGAGTGCTGCTGGGGCTGATGCTCCTGCCTCCCACCCTGCCCGCCCTCACCGGCCTTCTGGTCTTGTCTTGGCAGCTGGCTGCCGCTGCGATGCTGGATGGACAGGGTCCAACTGCAGCGAAGGTGAGACCCCTGCTCCCTCTTGGCCCCAGCACACCCTAGTGACTCCAAGCCCTTTGGCTGCCTGTCTCTTGTCCTCTGCTTGGAAAGTGGCCTCTATCTCTGACTCTGTTCACGTGTAAGTCTCTGCAGGAGGCCTGGTGCGGTGAGACACATCTGTGATCTTACACTCTGAGAGGCTGAGACCAAAAGCTCCCAGGTTTGAGTACATCCTGGCCGATTTCGAAACTTAATGAGACCCTGTCTCAAATTTTAAAGAGGCAGAGGATATAGCGTATTAGGAAGAGCATGGGGTCAAATACCACACACAAACAAGTCTTGATGTGAGTTCCTGTGACTGCTGTGGCATATGCCACAAAATAAGTGGCCAGAGTCAAAAGTAGGGGCCACAAGTCAAAGATCGTGAGGAGGCCACACTGCCTCCACTGGCACCCTGAAAGGAAACTTCTGCCTGGAAGTAGCTCTCCTGGGTTCTAAGACTTGGGGGGCATCCATCTAGTCTCAGCCCCCTCCCTGTGTAGGTTTCTTCTTTCTCTTTCTGATCCTCTCATTAAGACCTCTAGTCATAAGTGAGACTGGGGGCCTAAATCCAAGCTGATGTCATCTTGAGATCCGTGACTTAATGACAGTACACAGACCCTACTTCCAGATTAAGTCTTATTCAAGATCCAGCCTTGGAGAATAAGGGCTTCTCTTTCTTCCCAGCTCTGCACACTGCCAAGTGCCATCTTTCCTTCAGAGAACAGCATTGACCTCTGTCCTCCTGTCTCCCCTGTGCAGAATGTCCCCTTGGCTGGTATGGTCCAGGCTGCCGGAGGCCTTGCCAGTGTGAGCACCAGTGTCCTTGTGACCCCCAGACAGGCAACTGCAGCATCTCCCCAGGTACAGAGCCCCTTGGGACCTTGGGGACAGGGAGGATGACCCCCTACCTTCAGCCTCAGCCCTTCAGCCTATCTCTGATGTCTTGCAGTGAAGCAGTGTCTACAGCCATTGGAGGTCACCCCTAGGGCAGGAGAGTTCTCCTTTTTCTCCAGGTGGGTACTTTGGTGGAAGCTGGGTATCCTCCCACTGGCCTGTGAAAGGTGGTGTCTGTCCACGGCTGTGGGAGGCCAGAAAGTGTCATCTGGGCATACAGGTGGCATTTGTCCTTTGGAAGCAGGGGGACAGTTCCAGCTGAGGCTGGCACTCCTGACAGTGCAGAAAGCTGATGAGAAGGGTCCACTGCAGACTCCGAGAACTTCGGGGCTCCTTTTTGACACCTCTAAGTGCTCAGATTTGGTGCTGCTGGTTGCTTTGTTTTCCACAGACGGGTCTCAAGGTTGAACTCCCAGAAGGCTTACTTAGTAGAGCTTATGCCTCCTGAGGTCTTGGGGGAGCCAGGACTGCATTTCTAACACCATCCCAAGCAAAGCTGCTGCTGCTGCTGCTGCTGCTGCTGCCGCCGCCGCTGCTGCCACTGCTGGTTCAAGAACTCTGTTTTGAGAACCTCTGCACTTGTGGTTCTCTTCTCCAGCAGCCCAGGCCCCGTGCATGGGCCTCATCCTGATTCTGGAGATTGTGTGTATACAATCCAGGCTCCCAGGCCTTATAGAGGGACACTCTGGGGGTGCTGACCCGGTGAGTCTAGGGAAGGCTGGATCAGCTCACTGGTCCCAGCGGGCTCCCGACCTTTCATGAAGAAAGCCAGATGCACAGTCTGAAAACACACAACAGGGGAGGACATGGCAGAGTTCCCAGAGCCCAACCTCGCACTCCATTGGGTGGGAGCTCCAAGCCCCTTGCTTTACAGACCTCGATCCGTCTGTGGCTGCAGGCTGCTTTGTATAGCTGTGTGTGCCCAGATGGCCTCCACCTGGCTCTGTGAGGAAAAGCAGCCTCAGCACCTGAAGCCTTGGTTCCTTGCCAGTGCCCTGCCCTAGAGGAAGGGGCCCCTGGGGTGGAGCCCAGCTTTGATAGCATTCCCTGGAGCCCAGGATGGAAACGGAGGCCTCTGGGAGTAGATACACAGCTGTGTTTTATCTGGCTTGCACAATTTAGCATTTAAAATGTATCGGCAACATCTGAAAGTCAGCACCAACTTTTTTTAATGGCTTATCTGGATATATCAGGGGAAGGGATCCCACATAGCAACTCTCAGATGCTCCTGGCATGGGTATTTAGCATGCTGCAGACCCCACTTGGCTCATTTGAGCAGTGTGGGCCCTGAAGGCCCCCACGTGGCTGCTCTCTGTCCCCCATTGGATCTCTTTTTGTCCCCAGGACCACCTGGCTGGCACTCACCCTGACCCTGGTGTTCCTGCTGCTACTCAGCATTGTGGCCAACGTATCCTTGCTGCTGAGCTCCAGGGCAGAGAGGAACCGGCACCTGGACGGGGACTACGTGTACCACCCACTGCAGGAAATGAATGGGGAGCTCCTGGCCACAGAGAAGGAGCAGCCTGGGGACACCCACAACCCCTTCAAGGACTGACCCCTGAGCCACCCAGATGACCCATCCAAAGGCTCAGAGGGCCACAGTCCAGCTTCAGCAAGGGAGAGTCCAGAGCCACTGATGGGGGCCCTGCAGGTGGCCTCTGCCCCCAGCACTCCAAATGCCTGATGGCACTTTGCCCCAGCCTTCGCCTGTTCATCTGCTGGGGCATGTGCCACGCCAGCAATACAGTGTCCCAGAGAGACCACACCTGCTTCCCCACCTGCCTGTATCTGCTACTCAGAGACCTGTACCCTAGGGGGTCTGTGCTGCTGCCAAAGAGTCCCCAGTCTCCTGGGAAGAGGTGCTAGTGAGCGGAACTCACTGATAGAATCATGATGGGCAGATCCCAGCCACCCCGCTGCACAGGGGTGAGTTACAGGTACGAGTCTCCTGGCCACATCATGCTGACCTCATCACAAATTTGCCAGCTAGAATTGTTTTGCATTCATGGGAAGCTCCTCAGGAAAAGGAAAGGCAGGAGAGATGGTGTCGCCCTTTTTATGGATCTGCTGTTTTGTCTTCCTGCTGCCAGAGGATTTTTTTATTACCTGAATAAATTGGTACTAAAAGGAATCACCAGGAGGTGTAAGCACTCTGAGCCTCGATGTGGGAGCCCTGGAGTGCTCAAAGGTGGTCCAGTGCTTTTCTGGCACACAGGTCACTTTCCAGTGGTAATAAAATGTAGACAGTATTCTAGTGGGGCCAGGGGCCTGTGTTTCCAGCAAGCCTCAGATGCTATTGGTGCTGAGTTGGACCACATACTGATCAGGGCTTCCTCTTGGTCCTCACTGTATTTCATGGAAGTTGAATTGGTCACCTATGGTTCTGTTTCTGTGGGCCTGGGGACTGAACTCAAGGCTTAGGCGCTGATACATTTCCCCAATCCTTTTGAAATTTTTTTCTTTTGAGCCATGGTCTCAGTAAGTTGCCATCCTCCTGCCTCCTGTCACAACCTCCCTCTGCCTCAGCTGGGGTTGCAGACATGCACCACCATGGGCTTAGTCACCTCTATTTGACATCAGGGAGTCCCACAAACTCCAGGTTGGTTTCTCTTTAAAAGAGAGCACTCCAGAAACCCTGGCCAAGTGGTGACTGTGCCCCTGGTCAGAGCTACCTTCCAGGCATTGCAGCCCACTAATAGTTTCTTTCTCTGATTTGCCAAGCCCTGGGAATGTCAGAACTTGTCACTAGTGGTCCTTGGGCCTCAGAAAGTTAGTGATGTCCAGGTTCTGTGTACCTTTTTTTTTTTTTTTTTTTTTT
>NDGM011171345.1:0-12664 GCA_002564305.1 Octomys mimax | reverse complement strand
TACTAGATCAGACTCATAGTGATCTGCCTGTTTACAGCCTCCAAAGAGCTGGGATTATAGGGGTGCGCCACCACGCTCAGTCTCAATTGCCATCTCAGAGCGCCCTGGGTGCAGCATGCGTACAGCAGGCCCCAGAATCAAACCCCAGGCTCTTGTGCCTGCTTGCAGGTGCTTTAATCAGCTGAGCTGTTCGGCTGGCCCTATTTCACTTTATAAGTTTAAGATGCATCAATTTTCTACAAATTACTCAAGTTTACCCTTCTTTACAGCAAAGCAGTACTCCATTGGATATTGTAACATTTAAATATTGCACACACAAATTGGTTTATTTTCTCAATTGTCCAAGTGTCACAAATACTGCAAGGCAAATAGTACTTTGACTACAGGCAACTGACAAAGTTTGCTGAAATAATTAATACTTCCAAGAATTTGCTTGGTTTTCTAAAAATAAATACTTTTTCATATTTAGTAATATAGGAGTGTTATAGAATACAATGTTTCTGAAATTTATAACACAGTAAATACAATTTGACATAAAGATGTGCTATCAGTGTTTCTTACCTTTCTCTTGGAATACATGTTGGGTACTTCAACTCGCCTCTGTTACACTGTACTCTAAGCTTCGACCCCATAATAGAGGACTCCTCTATGTAAGTGTCTCTACTACAAAGAAATTCAATATACTCGCCGTGGAGAATATGTGGTCTATTGTCAAAATACCATTTCAAGAGTAAATTATTCTTTTGCATTTCTTCAGAAGATAATGTGCAAGGCTCTAGAGATAAAAAAGAAGATACGTCTTGATAATAAAGGAATCATTACGCTGTCTCTCATGATCACCCTAAAATCCCAGAGAACAGCAATTAAATTAGAATTAATATTCTAGTCAGAAAACATCTTTAGCCCCCAGGAAACTATGTGCAATTTACATCTTTGTGCTTGGGGTTAAGGAAAGTATATCCTGTCAGCCACTTAGTTGGCACCATTAAGTTTTATAAAAATAGCAAATAAAATGTATTTTTGCAAGCACTGACAGTAGCTAGTGTTCAGTAAAGTCGTGCTACCTTTCTATTTTTCATCTTCAGAATGTTTAAATAAAACAGACATGAATACATCACTGATTATTTGGGTATATAATATTTTATGGAAACAGAAACAAACTAGATTATCAAGCCTAATGCACACTTTATTGAACTGATACAATCTAAAACAGTTAACAAGTTTCTTTCTTAAATTTCTAAGTAAAGAATATAAACATCACACTATATTTTAAATTATGAAAGCTGAAAGTTTTACTGCATTCTTTCTTAAATATGTTAGAACAAAACAGAAGAATAATTTCGAAGTATTAATATATTCAAAAAGTCTCTTTGCTTTTCCCATGATAAATACTGATAATTTTAAAATTTTCAAACATAAAAGCATTTCATAAGATGGTACATGTGTACGTGTCATTATATGCCTCTTGAATGGGCTAGCATCAAGGAACATCTTCTGAGATAGGAAAAAGGTCCAGGGTTTCTAATATAATGTATAAAACGTATACTTTTCATACATTGACAAACTTACCAAGTCAGATATTTTTCCAAGTATTTATTAAATATCTATGTGTCAAACATTATGATTTAGGGCTACAGTAATGTCAAACATTATGATTTAGGACTATAGTAATAATTATGAAAAGACTATTTAGAATTTTTGGGATCACTGTAAAATAGCTTTTTAAAAGAGATCAAATGGAACAATAGTAGTTGCATATGCCTTGAATTCAAGTGCTCCGAGAAACTAAGTCTGTTGGACTGCAAATCTGAGACCAGACTGGGCAACTCAATAACTTATACCCTGTCTAAAAATCAGAAAAATTAAAAGGGCTGAGAACGAAGCTCAGTGCAAAAACCCTGGGTTCAGTCCCCTCACTGTAAGAGAGAGAGAGAGAGAGAGAGAGAGAGAGAGACTATAGTTTAGAATGTCATTGGTTTATAAAACATGAACTTGTAATTAAAACAGTGATCAAACAATTTTAATTAAAAGTTGACTCAGAAATTTTCTGCTCTCAGCTATGACAGAATGGCTTACATCAACCCAACACTCCTACACAGATCTAGAAAGTCTGGATAATAGGCAAAAAGCAAGTATTTCACAGCATCAGAGAATCTCCAAGGCAGTCAACAAGCTGAAGTTCTAGCGAACAGTTCCTTTAAATGAGCTCAACATTCTAAGTGACTTCTTCCTGCTAGCTTGTTTGGCTCTTCTTTCCCTTTTATACCAGTCAAGAATCAGCAAATAACTCGAGGGAAAGAGTGCAGAGCAGCAAGCTTATTTTTCTATACTTACTCCTTTCAGTTTTTGAATCTTCAAGTCTCGGCTGCCTTGGCCAACACAACTCCTGTGTTCCTATCGCCAAACCTATGAGATTTTCAAGAGCTTTGTGGCTCTATGTCTGTTACTGGCTGTTCCAGTCTTTTACTTCAGCTGAGAATCACCAAACAAAATAGCTACTACAGAATGAGTGCTGTCCTCCACTCAGGTCAACCTATCCTGCTCTTTGGTCTTGGATCCAGCAGACCATGGGTTAAAATGGTGAGCCAAAATAAACCTCTACTCCTTTAAGTTGTGGCTATTGAGTATTGTTTGTTTGTTTTTTAGCAACAAGAAAATAGCTAAGACAGTTTTCTTTAATTTGTTTCTTCCATGTTTTACAATTTTTCTCAGAGGGGACTTTCACCTCTCTGGTTAGGGTTATAAACAGGTGTTTTAAGCTATCATGAACAGAATTGTTTTCCTGATTTCATTCTCAATTATTCATTATACCAGTTTCTGTGTGATGGCTTTGCATCCTGCTAGTTTCTGAATTTATTTATATTAGTTTTAGTAGTCTTTTGGTGGAGGCCTTAAAGTTTTATAAAAGTAGGCCAGGGAGAGAGCTAAGCAGTATAAGTGCCTGCCTGGTAAGCATAAGGACCTGGGTTTGATTCCCCAATACCTCACGCTGTGCCAGCCCCAGTACCCAGGGAGTGGTGGCACACACCTATAATCCCAGGGCTGGGGAGGATGAGACAGGAGGATCACTATGAGTGTGAGCTGTGTAGTGAGACCCTGTACCAAATAAGTAAATAAATAAATAAATAATTTAAAAATAAAATTTTGTAAAAATAGAATCATATCATCTAAAAACAGGGATAATTTGACTTCCTTCTTTCCTGTTTGTATCTTTTTTAATTTTTTCTCTTGCTTTATGACTTTATAATATATATATATATATATATATATATATATATGGTGGATTTTTCCCTTTACCAATATGTGATGATCTTCTTTGTCTCCTCTAATTAATTTTGTATCAAAATTTTTATGCCAGATGTGAGTTTATATGTTCTTCCTTGCTTTTTGGTCCCATTTACCTGGAATATCATGTTCTATCTTTTCACTGTCAGTCTATGTGCATCTTTACAGATGAGGGATGAAATGAAACCATGTCATTTGTTAGCAAAATGGAAATGGAAAATGGAGGTCATCATGTTAAAGAACATAGACTTTAAAATATACATATTGAGTGTTTTCTCATAGGCCAAATAAAACAAAATGATGGCATGAAAGTAGAAGGGATACTATTAAACACAAAGAAGGAGATCAAGAAGGGAAGGTGGCAATGGAAATAAAAAATTCAAATGCATTCTAGTTATTTTCAAATTTATAATGATATATTACCCTTTCTATATGTACCAGAAATAGACAAGAATGTTTAAAGCAAAAATACTTGCATGGGATTACACCTTTAATTATACATGGTTTAATTAAGTAAGTCATTAGCGCTGAAAAAAAAACAAAAGCAAAAAACTATATAAATTGAAGGAAAACAAAGATATTTACAAGTAAACAAAACCCAGAAAATAATAAATTTTTTTCAAGCTAAGTAAAATTATCTTAGGGAGAAATAGAAAAACAAATCTGGAAAGGATGAAGCAAGTTCACTGATAAATATATGGGCAATTCTAAAAGAGTATTGTTGGATAAACAATAAGGTTAATAAGATCTCCAGAACTAAATTATATGTAGAATTAGAACATATGACATGGCAATACACAAACTGGAAAATATTACAAAACTGAAGCTTTTAAATCAAGTTAAACATCTTACCATACTAGAGAAGTAATAAAAGAACTAATTCATATTGGATTGTAAAAATTGAGACTATATAACAATCTTTATGACAACAATAAAGGGAAGGCTGGAGAAAAGCATAATTAAGCTAATCAGGATAGAATAGTATAACAAAAAAAATTTATCCATAAGAAAATATAAAAATTAAAAGTTTCCCTAAAGACACTAAAGAACAGAAAGTGTCTAGTATAGAAAAATGGCCATGCTGATCTCAAATACACCAGTCAATAACCTAAAAACTTCATTTTAAAGAAAATATTGTCAGGTTGGATAAACATATTTTTAAATAAACCAGAAAGAGAAATTATAATTATAATTCTTACTACAAGTAAGAAATTTGAAGGTTGAAGGTCAAAAGATGGAAAATGTCTACTACCAAAATACTTACAAGGCTCAGGGAGTGCAAACTCCAAGACAATAACACAAAGCAAAATGTTTCCACAGATAAAGAGTTCTTTTAAATTGTATAAGGCCACTATATCAATATTTAACATGACTCAATTTCTGCATACTTACTAAACTGGCACTAAAATACAAAATCAAAAACTGGTAAAATTGGGCTGGTGATATAGCTCAGCGGTCTAAAGCGCCTGCTTAGGGAAGCTAAGGCAAAGCACAGAGACCATAGTTCAATCCTCGGCACCACAAGCCATGCCACAAGTTGGCCCCAGGGCAGGCTGAGCTGGCCACATAAAGAAAAAACACCAAAAAATGGTAAAATTGAAAGGAGAAATTATTTTAAAAACATAGAAAGAATCAAAGTGCTTCTCTTAATATTTGAAAAGAAAATAGCAAAACACAAATCAAGATACCTATGAACTTATTAAAAAGGAAAAGCAAAACTGAATTCCACTGACATGTATGGAACAGTAAAACCAACACAGAAAATTAACTATTTCCAAAGAGAAAACTATATCCAAGAGTGGTGTCACATGCCTGTGATCCTAGCATTTCAGAGGCTAATGCAGGAGGATTGCAAAGAATTTGAGGCTAGCTGGGACTGCAAAGCAAGACTCTGTCACAAAAAAAGAAAAGACAAAACTGTATTGACCTAAGAAAAAAAACACATGCTTGTTAAGTCAATAAGTAAAAATATAGAAACCTAGAAAATTACCCTAGCTTTAAAAATAAATTAGAAAGCTTCAAAAAGCTTTATAATTAAAGCTTTAAAAAGAAAACTGTAATTATTAAGAGCACACAGAAGGCAAAGAAAAAAAATGATATTACAAAAGTTTTGGGGCCAGCCAGATAGCTCAGCGGATTAAAGCGCCTGCTTAGGCCAAATACAGGGATCAGGGTTTGATCCCCAACATGCAGTGCCGGCCCCGCCCCAGGGTGTGCTGAGGCAGCTATGGAGACTGGGCATCGTGGTGCACGCCTGTAATCCCAGCGCTTGGGAGGCTGAAAACAGGAGAAGCACTACGAGTCCAGTCGCTGTGGTGAGACCCTGTAGACACTGTACTAAATACATTTTTTAAAAAAGTTTTGGGGGCTGGGGAGATAGCTTAGCAGTCTAAGAGCCTGCCTGACAAGCGCAAGGACAAGACTTCAATCTCCAGTACTGCGTGCCACCTCCATTCTGACCACCAAAATTGGGCGTGGTGGTGCACACCTGTAATCCTAGCATTGAGGAGGCTGAGACAGGAGGATCACTATGAGTCTGAACTGTGTAGTGAGATCCTGTATCCAATAATTAAAAAAAAACATTTCAAAAACAAAATTTTGAAGTAAATGATAGTAAAACTCCAATGTATAAAAATATGTGAAAGCTGGTCTGGTGGCATACACCTGTAATCTAGGACTCTGGGAGGCACAGGCATGAAGATCACAAGGTTGCCCAGCCTAGGAAACAGTGTTTTAGGGAGCTACTCTCTCAAAGTAGAAAACTAAAAAATGGGCTGGGGGTAAAAAGATGTCAAGAATGAATCTATTCAACTACTTTGACAACTTAGATGGAAAGGACAAATTCTTAAAAAAAAAAAAAAAAAAAAAAAAAAAGCCTCCCTACCAAAATTGACGAAAGAGACAACTTAATATGTATTAAATAAATTGATGCTATCATTAAAACCTTTCTACAAGAGATTCAAGAGCTACCTTGCTTTTTTGGCAAATTATTAGCAAGTATTAAGAAAAAACATCACAAATTCTAGATCATTTAAAAAGACCAGAAACAAACAAACAAACAAAAAAACCTCCTCAACTCACTGTATAAAGTGGGTAGAAATTTTATACCAAAACTGAAAAGAAAGCAACAGACCAATCTCATGAAAATCGATAGCAAAACTCTTGAGTAGATTATTAGCCAATAAAAGCTGCCAACATACAATGAGCCTAATTCACCACAAGGAGGATTTCTTCAGAATATAGTAATGCTTTGACATTCAAAAATAAGCACCAGAATTTGCTTAATGTACAGAAAAAGAGTAATTTTCATCTGATTATTCTAACAGCTATGCTTAAAATTAAATACCCACTGAACATTGTTTAAAAATACTTTCTGCACCCTATAAATAGAATTTTTATCCTTAACCTAATTTTTTAAATGCTCATAATATCAAAGGTAAAGATGTATTATTGAAATAAAACAGAGTTGGAAATAAAAGAACATTTTCTTATTATCTGCAGGTATGTTCTTTGCTTTCTGAATATTGCCAGGTGTGATTTTTAGTAGACTCCCTTTCCAAGAAGGCACTGAATTTGTTCATCTTTTCCTTTTACGCAGGCCATTTTTTTGTTCCTCTGGGTACTCCTGTTTTATACTTTAGTATCACTCATACTGAGCGATGATTGCTAACATGCTGTGCCCCCTACTCCCACTTACACATCTGATTGCCTAAACATCACACTAGTCCTTGATGTGTGGTTTGCACTTAACAAGTACTTACTGGAGTATTCAGAGTCTACAGGAAAGAATAGAAGCCAGTAATTAAATAGAAATACTAATAAAATAACAGGAAAAGCAAATTAAACATTATGTTAATATCATATGGATTCCAATGACATTTTATTTCATTACATAGAAGCATATTTAGTAATGTCATACATACCTAAGCACACTGGTGGCGCAGTCCACACTCCCTCTATACAATAGATCTCCTTAGATCCTTGTAGAAAATGGTGCTCAAAACAACTGTATTCTACAGAGGAACCATTCTCATAGGTGTCTACTTTTGAACTGATAATGACTCCATTTCTTACAAGGGGAGGCATCACACACTTTCCTTTAGATTCTGCAAAAATGATTTTAAAGTCTAAAATTAATTGTATACAGACTTTTAATAATTCTATAGAAATAAAAATTAGACAGTTCACTGTATTAAAGGCATTTACAGGGTTCTCAAATATTTTATATATTGAAAACATTTCTGCAATAATGTCATATTACACAATATATTATTATTATAATTCAAACTCCATGTTATAAGATTTAAGCACATATTTACAACTATCAAATACTATCACTGCTTTCTCATTCTCTTTCAATCTAGTCAACAGTATATAAGATCTCTCTTGATCCTTTCATTCTGTATGTATTGTGTTCCTTTTCTCAAGTTAAAAGTAATAGTTTAAGGACAGCCTGGACTACATAGCAAAATCTTGCATCAAAATGAGAAAGAAAGAAAAAAAAAGAAAGAAAGAAAGCAAGAAGAAAGAAAGAAAGAAAGACAGACAGACAGACAGACAGACAGACAGATAGATAGATAGATAGATAGATTTAAAGGTAATAATCTCTGTAACCAAGGAGTACACAAGATTTCTCACACTGCATTGAGCCTCTTTCTGAGTAGTGATGTTCTACAGCATTGTTGAGTCTTGACATGAGAATAATCCTGGAGATATTTATAAAACCTCTTGCCTTTTTTCCTTCCTAAAACTGACTTTTGGGAATTAAAATATATCAATCTCATCTTCCCACTTAAGTAAAATTTCTTGCTGGGAGTTGGATAATTCCCAATTTATATACAGGAGGGAAAAAGATGAAAAATTGCTTAGGGTCAAATACACAAATTTTCAAACAAGAAGGTTAATATCTATTAATAAAGAATTACTAGAAAGCATTGCCATTTTACCTTTTCTAGTACACAGAGGGTATCTCACTTCTCCTCTGTTGCACTGCACAGATAACCCCGACAGTGAAGTTGACAGAGACGAGTCATATCCTTGTTTACAGACAAAATCAATTAAATCTCCATGCAAGACCTTTCCTTCGTATTTCCATTTCATCTCTATGTTATTTCTGTTCATATAATCCACATCAACAGTGCATGGCTCTGAAAACAAAATGTTTTCCTAAATTTTTTACTCATATGACAAATACAAAATATTTTATCTTTAAAATAAAAATTAGAAGCATCAAAAACATTTTATATTTGACATCATTATGAAAGCTCACCATACGTATAGATAGTAGAATAATACTTTATTAGGATCAAATGGATGAATGCATACATTTCTTACTATTCCATTATATCACAGATTAAAATAAAATAACTTGAAGCATTAAAAATAATGTTTACATCCATCAACCTGTTAGGTTAACCTTGATATACTCTTGGAAAAAATAACAAATTTGAAGTGGAAGACTATTAAATATACAAATATTATAGACAACTGCCTACTTAGTGTGCATCAATAGATATCAAAAAGCTGTGACCGCATAGAGCTAACCCTTTAACTGAAACTCTAAATTAAATAATAAATAAAATAAAGCTATGAATTTTATAATTTGTGAATATTTTAAAACTATAGCATATGGAAAATAAAGTCAGGAAGAGTAGTGGAGAGAAGGACTACTGAAAATACTTGAGGAAGGATAGTTGCTCCTTTAAACAAGAGAATTGTGATAGCCCCAGGGATTAAGATACTAGAGATTTTGTATTTAAATAAATAAGAGGTGAAATATTTCAGGAAAAATGATTTTCTATGTACTATACATACAAACACAAGCATAATCACAAAATAAATTCAGTGTGTTCTTTCTTACCTAAGCAAACAGGTGGGGATGACCATTTTCCTCGTTCACACCGAGATATTTTTGATCCTTCCAGTAAATAGTATTCATTGCATTTATACTCCACTGAAGACCCTGTTGTATAACTTGACAATAGCCCATCAGTAATAGCCCCATTTGCTATTTCAGGTGGAGGCTTACAATTCTCATTATTTTCTAAGAAAAAAGGTTATTTTCAAATTAATATGGACCTATAATGACATAACAATATAACAGTAACCCAAACTATGGTAGCTTAATATTTACACCATATAATTTAGGCAATTAATTTCTATTCTAAATTCATCAGAAATAAATGCTTAGCTCAGATATTTTCAAAAAGTTACTAAACAAGAATATATAGTAAGTCAGGGGTGGTGGTGGACACCTGTAATCCCAGCATTCAGGAGTATCAGCATGAGCCCAGGCCCAACCTGTGTTACACGGTGAGACCATGTCTCAAAGAAAAAAAAAAAAGAACAACAAGAACATGTACATATATTTTTATCTGCTCTTGATTGTGAAGGAATTATGATAAAGACATTCTTAGAATGCACAGAAAGGAAATGATGTTCTTTAACTTAAAGATTATGAACAATTCTAAAACTTCCCTTTGGCGTTATCCACTTTTCTTCCTCTGGCATTGCCCATTTCTTTTTACTTCAGTTCTCCTTTAAGTATTGATAAAAAAAATATCAGTATTTTTCTCTAGAAGTTTTCTCATCTTCTGCTAATTTATTTGGCACACTTCATAGCTTTTGTCTTACAGAATTAATATCTGGAGTAAACATGTTTGTGGAACTCTCTTCAACATCTCATAAAAAGCGAGGAGGGCAGGAAGGTACCACTCAGGACTGACAGTGTAGCCTGGTGGTACGCTTCAGCAAAATAGAAGAACGGGAAGTATTTCAGAGGTGCTCAAGTTCACAATGTCGAGATGCACAAGTGCCGTCAGCAGGATGGTAGTGCTCTGGACTAAGTATGGTGGAAGCCCAGCGAGAGGTAGTGGACCATGCTTATGACCAGCCATTCACTTCGACCTGCCTTTATTTGCTTCTCTCATGAAACACAGCCCTTATTAATGCACAGTCATTAGAACTCATTGGCCGGGGTGCTTACACATGTCAAGTAACAGTGCCTTTCACAAATGTATTGAAAACACTATCTTTAACTTCTTAATTATTGATATTCACTTGAATCCTACAGATAAGTCCATATGCCCAAACAAGTAGCAGAGCAGGTAAGGTAGGTATCAAAGTCTTTTTAACTCTTGTAAGTAGTGGCCTCTATAGATATGTAGATAAAATAAACCATATAAAAATGTTTGCCCCATAGGATTAGCTATTTATTGATGTTAACTGTAGTGCACATACCAACACACTCGGGTGGAAGTGTCCATTTTCCATGATTACAAGTTATCTCATTTGATCCACGGAGATGGTAGCCCCTTTCACATCTGTATGTCACTTTGTCCCCATTGTAATAAGTCCCAGAGCGCACGTTTGCTGTACCATTCACAATGACAGGAGGTTCCTCACAGGCAACCTTCTCCTTTTCCTCTGAAAAAGTACAACTTAAGAAGAGACCACTTGGCTACATATGCACATTTTAACTCATATCAAGTTTATTCAAGATGTTACCAACCAATGCATTTTGGAGGTTCTGTCCATTTTCCATTTTCACAACGTATTTCTTCTGAGCCCTGGATCACAAAATTAAGTTCACATTCTATATGAACTACCTCACCATGACGATAACTTGTTGAATATGCTTGAATTTTGGAGTTTAGAGGTAAAGGTGGAGGAGGGCATCTATTTCTTCTTCCTTATGGAAAAATAGCACTATGTTTAGACATATAATTGTAGAATTAAAGATTTAAGTAGATCATATCAAGCAACATAGAGTACATCATATGGAATCTAGGAACACCTCTGTGAGTTCCTCCTCCCAGAATTCACTTCCTTGTATAAGATCCCCCCTCCTGGGGCTGGGGAGATGGCTCAGGGGAATAAGCACTTCCCTAGCAAGCACAAGGGCCTGAGTTCAATCCCCGGTCCTGCCAAAACAACAACAAAAAGAAAAACACCCAAAGATCCCCCTCCATGTGAGGGACTTTGGCTTGCTTCCAGTACTAGTATACAATCAACATGAAGAATTCATGATTATGTATATATGACTAGGCAACGTAAGTTTGGTCTTTGTGCTAAAACACTTTCTCTTTCCACTAGTTTTGAAGAAGCAAGTGGCCACATTTTGAGCTTCCAAACAGAGAAAGCTACTTGACAAGGGGCAGAAGGCTCCTACCAGGTGACAGCAACCAGAAACTCAAATTCAACAGTCTGCAAACCACTCATTGCTACCAAGGGCCATGGTGAGTCTGGGGCCACACCCATCTCCTCACCTACAGAAATTGAAATAACGCGCCAGGGTGGCTTGAGGCTGCTCAGTCTGTGGCAGCGATAGTGTGCAGTGATGAAATGAGAAAAGTGGATGCCAAAGCAGCAAGCATTTTATGGTTATCATCTCCTTCAGTCTTAGATAACTTTCTTAAGTAGGCACTATGATCTCTTACATATTAAAAAGAAACTCAGACTTCCAAAGTAACTTCGTAACAGGTGACAAATCTATTCTTTTTTTTTTTTTTTGCGGAACCAGGGATTGAACTCAGGCCCTTGCACTTGCCAGGGAAGTGCTTATTCCACTGAGCCATCTCCCCAGCCCTGACAGATCTATTCTTAAGCCCATGTCTATAAGAATTAAAATCCATTCTTAAATATAAAATGTTGGTTATATTGGTTTTCCTACTGCTGCTATAACAAGCTACTATTACTTACTGGCTTAATACAGTATAAATAAGTCCTGTACAGTTCTGGAATCCAAAAATCCAGCATCAGTTTCACTGAGCTAAAATCAAAGGTTATCAGGGAATGCTACATTTCCTTTGGAAATTTTAGAAGAGAAATGGTTATTTTGAGTTTTCTACCCATCACTTCTGTGAATATTCTCTCACCCGTTGGAGTCACTGATGTTAAGCACTGTGAATCTAATTTTAATGAATGCACTCATTGATAAAAACAAAACAAAACTTTGTTACATTTTGAATAGCTCTTATTGGATGACCTAATTTTCCATTTTCATTAATGGGTAATATTCTTCTGCTTTTTAAGCTTCTTGTCTCACTACTTTGGACTTGCAATTTTGACCTCAGGAAATACATGGTCAATTAAGAAAGTGTCCTTACAAAGCTGCAAGCTTGTGGTGGTTGGATCTAATAATTCTCAATTTTAAAAGCTATTAATTATAATATTATAAGGCTGGCCAGATAGCTCAGCAGACTGAAGTGCCTGCTTAGGATGAGCACAGTAGCC
Organism: Octomys mimax; assembly: GCA_002564305.1. NCBI lineage: Eukaryota > Metazoa > Chordata > Mammalia > Rodentia > Octodontidae > Octomys > Octomys mimax. Next base: position 145 of record NDGM011171345.1, on the reverse strand, counting down.
AGGGTTTGATGCCCAGCATGCTGGCCCCACTGTGGGGCACACTGAGACAGCGATTGAGACTGGGCGTGGTGGCAAACGTCTCTAATCCCAGCACTTGGGAGGCTGAAAACAGGAGAATCACTACAAGTCAGATCTATGTAGTGAG
>NDGM011171341.1:0-12743 GCA_002564305.1 Octomys mimax | reverse complement strand
GTGTCCCTTCGTGTAGGGGTGTGGACTCCACCCTGAAGACCTCGCCGTCACAGCCTCATCTCCACCTCAAGCACACCCAGAGGTCAGCCTTCCTCCAAAGAGCGCACGTTAGGGATCAGGGTTCAGCATACACAATTCAGGGGGTGCAGGCCTTCCGCCCATGATTCCCTATGATCCCAGAAGATTTGTTTTTCTTAGAATAACCCTGCTGCTTTACATCTGGTTAATTGGGAACCTTAATCTGTGTCTACCCAAGAGGTCCGGGAGTCATACTTTCATGAAAGACGTGCACTCTGAAAAGCCCACGTGGAAACCTTTGCTTGTGTGTGTTTAGCTGAACACATGACTGCGCTTCTGTATAACCCCCAAGGCTCCGACTCTTCTTCCTGCTCCTTTCCAAGGTATTTTTTGAAATTTATTTTTAGTTTTTAAATTTTTGCTGTGCACTCATAAGAATTCTTATTTTCTTCAGGCAAAACTTCCTGAAGTAAAAAGTGGGAGTTTTGTTGGATACTGTCTGCCTGTTACTTCTTTACAAAGCTGTTTTTCGATGTGCTGTCAGTGTCAAAACGACCTTCTAAATAGTTGAATTATTAAAAAGTTTAGAGGCGGCTTGGGATCTGGAAAGGGACCCAGAGAAGAAGGAGGTGGCGTGGGGGAGAGAGCTGCCTCAGGCTGCCTAGTGACAGACAAGGAAGCTCCAAAGGCAGGGTGCTTTCCAGCCGCTGGCAAGCCACGCACGAGTGATCAGGGGTGGACATGGTTAGGCCTCGAGGTGACGGGTGGCGTCTAAAAACCAGACTGCACAGCTTGCCAGCAAGGGCTCAGTGCATGCTGAGCTGCGTTCCCTCTCACGCCTCAGCTGCTGCAGTACATGTATCCCCTCAGCCAAGACTGCTTCAGCTCGCTTTCCTGCGGCAAAAGCTCGAGGTGCTGGTGATGCGCTTGCTTCTGCGCCTGGCTGAGCGTGTGCGGCAGGCTTGGGATTCAATGCAGCCAGGACTGGGTGCTGGCCTGTCCGGGCCTTTGTCCTTTCCATATGCCAGAAGGTAGGATGAGGTGACAGTGAACCCTGGCTTCCCGGTCCTCAGGGGCAGGACATGTTTTTGTCCCAATTAACCAGATGTGAAGGAACAGGGTTAATCTAAGAAAAAAGAATCCTGCCCCCGAGGACATGCCACCATGCCCAGTCTCAATTGCCATCGGAGACTGTGATTCTTAGCCACTAAATGGGAAGCAGGTGAAGGGCATTTTGCATAAAACTAAAAACTCATTATTTTGCATTTTACCAAGAAATTGCTTGAAGCTAACAGAAGTAATATTTGAGTTAACAGGAAAGCTAAATTTGTTTTTCAAAAGATTAATTTCAGCAAAGAGAGCTTAGCCGTGAAGCCCTCGTGGGTTTCGCTGATTTTCTTCTGGGATGCCAGACATACTCATGGCTGAACCATGCAAGAATCAGGTTCTGTTGTGTTTTATTAAATTAGGGCAACTGAATGTCCTTAAAGTTAAAACTTAAGCTAACTGGCACATGTGCAACGTTTGCACTGTTTTTGTTCTGTTCAAGTAAATTATAGTGGTTGGTATACGAAGTCAGTAGGTACAACGCAGCCAGATTATATAGGAAACGCCTCTCAAAAGACGGCTGTGGCTCCACCTAAAGTCCCCTCTTCATGGCGGATGCACACCAACCAAGACAGCGGTTCCTTAGGCTTCTCAGGTGTGCTAAGAGGGTGCAGCTGGCATGACGCTTAGACAGCTGGGAATATTTCAAAGGTATTCCGGGAGTACAACATCCATCTTGTCTCATTATATTAAGTAGAGTTTAACGTGGAGGGCAGAAGCACCACTCCGGAGTCCCTGACTCTGACTCTGGGGACTCTGCTTGCTAAGTGACCTTGGCCTAGACAGTTTCTCTCTCGCAGTTTCTTCATCTGGAAATTAGACACAATGGTGAGCACTGAATCAATCTGTATAGTCAAGTGTTAAACATGTTGATACATATTTTCTTTCTGTGTTTTAGGGAAGGCTCTACAGGGTGCTCAGGGTCTCACCACTAGATCAGACTCATAGTGATCCACCTGTTCATAGCCTCTCAAGAGCTGGGATTACAGGTACACGCCACCATGCCCAGTCTCAATTGCCATCTCAGCGCACCTGGGGGGTGGGGCAGGCACGGCAGGCCAGGGATCGAAGCCCCGGCCCCTGCGCCTGCTTGCAGGCACTTTCATCCACTGAGCTGTTTGGCTGGCCCCCAAGTTGATATGTTGAGAGGCTTAGAATACTGTCTTGCACCTAGTAGTACTAACGTGTTATTTGTTATTACTATTGTCATATCACCACTATCATCGTGTTTATGGCTCATAAATGTGCAGTCGAGCAAACCAGTATTGAAGGAAGACCTTAAAGACTTGCTGTTTCTTTTGATATTATAGCCCATGCCCCACTGATCACACCACAGTGGCAGAGACCTGGAATTCTGGGCCCTGTCTTGACCATGCACCTCCATCTAATCCAGGGAAATTACATACTAAAGCTACTTCTTGCTCATGGCATGGCCTAGTGCATACTACGTAGCTGCCCATGTAGGTACCCACCTGAGATATGGATCTAGTTCCTGTCCGCTGGGTGCCGTCATAAGTCTGTGGAGAAGAGAGGAGAGGCCTTCTGTCCTGGCCCAGACGCGCTTGCACTGGCCAGCAGGAGTCATGTGGTCTCGTTCAGATCCCAAGTGAGGCTCTGACAGGTGTGCAGGAAGAAGAACCAGGGCCAGCACAATCTCAGCCCCACATGGGTCTGTGGACTCATCTTTCATGGAACTCTGAACAAGTCAGCATATAAAACAGTTCCAGGCAACATTAGCTTCATTTTACGGTCTGAATGCCATTGAACCTTGTCCTGTTCCTGGAGAGCTCTGACACTGGTCTTTGATAAAGAATTTTCTCCTAGGAAATTGTTAGTACTTTTCTTATGGAAACTGAATGAGATCAAGCTTCTCTGTCTCATGCGTGTGCTGCGAGGACGCCCAGAGCCACATTTGCTACCATCTGCAGCGACTACCTTCCTTGCTCAATTTTGTGTCTCATAGGTTTGGTCTCCCTAAGTTGTTTGTTTCATAACTAGTTTATGCTATTTTTTGGCCAGTTTTATAAGTCATTATAAGTCATAATAAAAATCTTTGTAACAAGATGAAAATAAGTAAATATGCTTAAGTAAACAGAGACCTTCAAGTGGAAGGACCTCTTAGAATTATTTATCACTGAGTCCATTTATCATTGATGAGATAAACATACCCACCATTAGCCACAGCTCAAGTTGGTTAGGACTCTCAGCATGGGGGGCTGGAGCAGAGTCCACGGTGAGGCTGACCGGAGAGACCAGGCACAGAGAGGGAGAAGAAATGCATTCACCCTGTCACAACCCCTTTCTCCTAATGTCAGGTTACGAAGAAGCACTTGGTGAGGGATGTAAACCCCTCCCCCCGCTATACATTTTTCTTCCATAAAACACACAGTTAAAAGGCAGAATGTTTTAAATCTATCTCAGATATAAATATTTAAGAAAAGGGCGAGCCCGGTTTCCTCGGAATATCAGTTCCTGAAGTTTAAGTTCCAAGTTGCACTGTTTGGCTCTGGAATGCCCCCCAGAGGCTCACACATGAAAGGCTTGGCTCACGACGTTGAAACATCCAGCGGGAGGCTTTGGAGGACTAACTGATTAGGAGGGCTCTGGGCTCTTGAATTAGTCCACTGACAGGTTCCTGATTGAATAAACTGCTGGCAGATGAGAGGCACCAAAGGATGTGAAGGCCTGCTAAGTACCGGAAGTAGGTCACTGGGAGTGTGACTGGGAAGGAGACGCTTGCCCCTGCTCTGCCTGCATGGGGAGGGCAGCTTGGGCTCACCACACCCTCCTACTGACATGCCGGGCTGCCCTCCCTCAGGACCAGAGTGATGGAGACAAGTGACATAGCCTGAGACCTCTGAGGCCGTGAGCCCAAGTAAATCTTTCCTCCTCAATGCTTTTTTCTTCAGGAGTTTTGTCACAGTGATGGAAAGCTGGCTAGCACACAAGTATTGATCTGCTGAATTGTTCTTGGGCTGAGGTAGAGAGTTGGCCAAAGAGAAGCTAGGTGCAAGCCTGGCTACTGGAGGTGCCTCTTCTTCGGGAAAGGTGCTAACTGGAGTATCCTTCCCGAAAATTGCTTCTAGTTACTCTAAGGTTTTATTTTCCTTTTTTGACTGGATTATCCCAAAATAACAGCATCAGGGAAAGGCAGAATATGAGAGAGCGAGAGAGTGAGTGAGAGAGAATTTTTCACTGCACTACATATTTGTTGAATTTGAATTGGAAATTGGAGAATACTAACTAGCTTAACCAATGCAATTATGCAGACTTTGCAAATAGAGAGGGAAAACATACTGACCTTAGTGTTAAGAGAGATTGAAATTAGTTGAAAGATGGATTATTACCTTAGGCCCAGGTCCTCCCAGCTGTGCTTCTGGCCTTTTCTGTGGTTGGTCAGTCTGTTTGCTTACATGCCTCTTGTAAGTTAGAAAACCAGTGTTGAGCTCTGAGATGTCCTCAGCTCCATGTCATGCCCTTGCATAGGATAGTAGGTTTACTGTGCGGGAGTGAACTATGATAACTCACTCCTGGGATGGAATTACAAAAGACTTTAGCTTCTGCCTCTGTCTCTGTCTCTCTGTGTCTGTGCCTCTGCCCCTCTGTCTTTCCATCTCTCTTATCTCTTTCTCTGGACAGACCACGTGACCATTCAGCTCTACCCAGAGGCCACAGTGAGGGCGTGTGACTTCCAGCCAGTGTCAGTGAGGCCAGCCAGCAGCCACATCATAGTGGGAGACCGAGAAGCAGTCTCTAGTTCCCGGTGACAACCGCTGCCCCAAGTAGGAAACTGGAGCCAGAACCACGCAGCTGGCTTTTCTCAATTCTTGATGGTCAAGAAACTCTAAGATAATACATGCTTGTTGTGTTTGTCTGCTAAATTTGAGGGGTAATTTGTCATGCAGCCATAGGTAACAAATGCAGTGAGATAAATCTTTTCTCCCACACATCAGAAAGTAACTCACTGGCTTTTCTTGAACACCCGGAGATCCCTGACTTTTCTTTCAACCTCAATTTCTTTTCTCTTTTCCACCTTAATCCGTATTCGTTTCACTTGGTACTGCGAAGGAAATTAGATTTTATACTAATGTTGGAGCTCATTTGACAGCATCTTGGGGTGGCGACTGAGGAGACGCAGTTGCCCCAGCACTTAGCGTAAAAAGAATTCCCTCCAACAAATTTTGCAGTTGTGGTCATCATCAGTTACTATCTGGGCAGCTCTGTCCCTCTCTCCTTCTCCAGGGATGCTTCTCTGCTGAGAAGTAAAATGTGAATTAAGACACACGCTGCTTCTGAGTATGCGGGTCTGTCCTTAGATTCTCCCCTGCATATTTTTTCTTTTCTCCTGTTAGTTTTAGTGCAGTGAACGTGGAACATCTTCCAGAGCCAGACATTCTGCTTCAGCTCTTAGAGGTTGCAGAGGGCCATGGACTTGATCAGCTTTCCCTCCTCACTTGAGCCTGCGGGAGCTGAGCAGGGATTGTTTCTGAGGCAATGGGAACCTGGTACATATTTTAATACTCTATTCAAATGGAATAGCTTTACTGTTTCACTAATGTATTGATTCGTAGAGTAGCGGTTTTGTATGGCATGGTAAAGACATTTATTTTGCTGTCTTAGAAAGCCAGGTAATGTTAACCTAATTTAATATAGTGAGAAACTAAAGGTTCTCTGACTTGTCCAAGTTCTCCAACTGCTTAAAAGCACTAGGAGTAAAATTCCCACTTTTCACCCTCATTCCAGCTCCGTTTTTAGCATCAGATTAGTGTGACCGTGAGTTGGATCAGTTTCTCATGCATACGAGGAATGACTCGGTGCGCTGGAAGCTTAGCCGGGTGCTTCACAAAAGGGGCTTGTTTCTCTGAGGTGGCACGGCTTCTAACTAGAACAAAACACTCCACAAGCTCAGGCAGTTTGGCTACTGTTTCATAATATTTCATTATACTTAAAATAACTGTTCGATTAAAACAGAATATTTCTTTTTATCTTGGGCCACAGTGTATTATCATAATATGGCGAAAGCATTGAGAATATGTTTGGAACGTGGTCTTGCTGTGGAAATGAAATGCATCCCAGAAATCACCTTCCTGTGATCCTGGGTGGTCTGTGGCGGTAACACCTTTGCTGAGGCAGACTGACGGAGCGCACGTGTATCGGCGGAGCTTCAGTTTCTAGGCAGGCCCGCTGCCTCCCCTCAGCTTGGCTAGAGGTAGAATTAATCATCCGAATGCGTCTTGGGTCTGCTGTTCTCTCCCGGTGGACATTAATCAGTGCTTCCTTGGAAACAACGCTCTGGGTGCGGGTTGAAGTTGCAATGGCTCTAAAGAGAGGAAAATGAATAGATCTAAAAATAGATTTCTGCCCAGCGAAGTCTACCCTGCCTCCCCTGCAGCGGAGCTCTCCTGGTTGGCATCCTGAGCAGGGGGACAGAGCTGTGCAAGGGCTTCGCCTGTGTCTTGGAGAGTGCCGAAGACCCTGGGAAGCCACCCGGCTCTGCTGAAGAGAAGGTCAGCTGCCCACGCCTCTGTGGTGTGTTTTCGGGCTCTCCTGGCATGAATTTCCACGCAGCGGAAGGCAAAGGAGCCTCTGGGCAGACGGACCAGGCTCGCCCAGGCTGCTTCTGTGCACTTTCCTTTCTCCCCAGTGAAAGTATTGCTTTACAGTTCTGCTGTGTGCACCAAACATCCATTACATTAAAAGAAGGAAGTATTCCGAAATAACATGTGTAATCCCAAGTTAGATAGCTTCAATTTTAATCACTATGCAGATTTAAGGAGGTGCCTTTAATTTTTGTTGCTAAGTTGGGTATCCTTCAAAAGTATTTAAATATGTAATTTTAAAATTACCTGAACTAGTATGGACGAGATTTTCTCACATCACTAGGTAGGTTTTAAGTGACCCGAGGGATTCCATGATTGATGAGTAAAGTGCCAGCCGGAGCTAGCTGCATGTCTAAATGGAGAATTTGGCAAGGTCCTCGCTGCCGCTGCTGCTCTGGGCAGAGCGTGTTTTCCCCGAGCGTCTTCCAGGTCAGCTGCGGCGCCAGACCCGCTGGGATCCGCCCCTACACACGTTTAAGAGCACACGTTCTCCCTGCTCGTGAGGACGGCTCTGCAGGGTGTCCGCCTGCTCCGCTCGGACAGGGTGCTCTCACGGGCCCTGGCCTCAGAAGACAGCAGATCTTGGAGTCCACCGAACTGCTTGCGTCCAGGGCCTCCTGGAAGCTCAAGGGGCAGCATGAGGAGGGGTGGGGCGGACTCTTAAATAAGAGGATGTAAGAGAGCCACGTGAACCTCGCCCTAAGTCTAACGCTACTGATCCTACTCTCTGCGCAGGCCCTACCACCGGGTCACTCCTTACCTTTGTCTTAGGGAGTGATTTCTCCACCGAAAGGTGGGAGAAGGCTCCAGCCTTTCTCCAGGGGCACGTATTGTAATGGAGGCGGCCTCTGATACAAGTGGGGTCCTAACCCCTCTCCCTAAGCTAGCGCGGAAATGCAATTACAAAGTGGTTCATAAAGATACTTCTTTCAGACATAAAGATACTCCTTTTAGATGCAAAGATGCTATTTGAGTAAAACGAAAGCTCGGCGGAGTGCCTCGGAGCCTCAGCTTCCCTTGTGCTGGGAGCCGGCTGGCCGGCCGGCCGGCCCAGACCTGGAGGCCTTGGCTCTGCCTGCCCTGCTGGGCTCTGGAGCAGAAGCTCAGGGGTCGCAGCAGGGGCAAGTTACGCCCTGCACCGCAGTGGGAATGAAGTTCTCATTCTTTTTAGTCAGGTACGCTTCTTGTCTTCCATGTTTGAAATATATTTCCTTAAGATCCATCTTTTCTACTTACCAAGTATTCCAGAAAAAAATAGAAACTTCTAGAAGGCAGGTTAAGATGAGTACATTGTGTTTCATCTTTATGAAGAAATGCAGATTTCCCATCACAAGGCAAATCCTTCCTCTGAAAAAGCTAAATAGAAAAGAACATGAAAAAGACAAAAGCAAAGGGAAGAAACTAAAGATTAATCTGAATGCCTAGCACCCAGAAATATGATAGAAATTTGTACATTTCAGATATATATGTATATATATATATATATTTCTTACAAAAATTAAAGACTCTATACATATATTTACTATTTTTCTGATTGGATCATAGCATGTGCTATTAATATTTCAATTAACGTTTACTGAATCTCTTGTATATATAAATCATACATTGATTTTTCACAATGTTTCTATTAGATGTATAATACTATGCTGTATATTCATTACATAAACTCAATCAATTTCATGTTTGTAGAGAAATATTTCTCTCTAAACTTGAAATAAATGACTTTTACAATAAAAAAAGAGAGACTTACACATTGAATGTAGAGGGCTAAGCAAAACCTGACAAGATCTATTTGTGAATTGGGTAAATTTCTGTTTACTTTTAGGAAGTTCTTTTGTACTCATTCAGTAGTGTACTACTTAATGAAGGGCCAGCTCTGAGAAAGATGTCACTAGTCCGCTCCATCAAGTGCAGGTCAGGAAGTGCGGTCATATAAAGCAGGAGGGCTAGGATATTGTCAGGCATTGCCACCTTCCTTTTCCAAAGACACTTTTTATTTTTTATTTCATTTTTTAAAGAGAATCAAAATAGTAAAAAATATAAATGGTACAGAATTTCACTAAACAAAATGATGCGAATTCAACAATGATTATGAAATTGCAAATTGTTGTCTTCAAATTAGTTGTTCAGAGTTCCAGATATGAGCTTGCAAAATTGGTGAAAAGATTAGAAAGAAAGAAAAATTGTGCATTAACTTAGTTCCTTTCCCAGAGCAACAGAAATGAGCAGGATGATGGCACCAGCTGTCCTGTGCATGTGCACACGTTTTTCCTTCCTTCTTTCCTTTCTTTTCGCCTTTCCCTCATCCCAGCTGTCCCTTCCCTTTGAGCAGTTTCTTTCCCTTTCGCAGTAACAAAGATACTCTATAAAAAGCAGCACATGTTCGCAGTAACGGTGGCCACGCTCTGCTGGACGCGGGCTCCTGAAGACGACACCCCTGCGCGTCGTTCGTGCCCTTCCCTTCTGCTCCGTCCCATGTGCTTCTTGCCTCAGGCCCTCTCCAAAGGATCTATCTTCCTTTCCTCTTTTGTCTATATTTATTTTGCTCTTGTATTTTGAGATTTTTATAGAAGAAAAACTATGTAATATTTCAATTTATGTGTCTGATTTATCTTAATGTGGTCTCAAAGTGCTAATGACTCAAGTTTATCCTTGATGGCAGAATATTCCATTATGTATTAAATGCTGGACTTCAAATTTATTCATCTGTTGATGAATATATAGCTCATTTCCAAGGTTCAGCCGTTAGGAGTTGGCTGTCAGTGTGGATGGGTGTGACGCTGTCACTGCGATGTGCTGCCTTTGTTCCTTGGGAATGGTTCTAGGAGGGGAATCACCGGGTCAGATGGAATTTCTAGCTTTCATTTTCCGAGCAATCTCTGTACTTATTTCCATAATGGTTGTTCTGAAGGAGGAACATCTGGATGAAGTGGGATTTCTAGTTTTGGTGTTTCGAGGAGTCTCCATACTGCTTTCCACAGTGGTTTTGCTGGCTTACATTCCACCAGTGATGCAGCAGGTTTCTCTATTCCCTGCAACCTTGCTGGCATTTGGTATTATCTGACTTCTTGATGATGCCTATTCTTTCTGGAGTAAGATGGAATCTCAGTGTTGCTCTTTAATTTGCGTTTTTCTAATGGCCAGGATGTTGAACATTTTTTTTTCATGCATTTATTGCCCATTTTTCCTTCTTCTGAGAAGGTCATTCATTTTAGTTTTCCTTTTCTTGGTTGGATCTTTTAGTTTTTGGTGGGGTACTTCATGAGTTTTTTACATTCTAGCTATTAGCCTTCTGTCCATTTCACTATTATCATATATGGACTCCATCATTCATTGAATTATTGTTATGTGGTATATGACTGTATCCACATATGTATATGTGATATGTGTACACACACACACACACACACACACACACATGCCACAAGGAGAACAGGATATCAGACCACTTAATATTTAATAGAACTTAAGGAGCATTCCCTTGTTTTTACCATGATAATCTAATTGCTGAGGGACTGGGCAGGATGCATTCATTTGTTCAGCCATTCATTTGGTTAACAGACGTTTGCGTGTGTGTAATGCGCCAGGTCTTCAATTACTGTGTGACATAAAAATACAAGTAAGAAGAGGTTGCTCTGAAAACGCCTGCCTGCAAGCACAGAAGACAAAATGAACAGAACCCCGACTCTAGAGTCTGTGCTGTCTGTGGACTCTTTCTTTCTTGAGGCAGGGTCTCCCTGTGTATTCCAGGCTGGCCTTGAACTAACTATGTAGCCAAGCGTGACCTCAAGCTTGCAGCAGCTCTCCTGCCTCAGCCTCTTGCGAGCTGGGATTACTGGTGTCCAGCACGAGCTTGACTGCTGTGCTGCTTCAGCAGCTGAATAGGACATGCACAGTCTGCGGCCCATCGCTGCACCCCCAGGCCTCAAGTTCTATTTTTAATCAGAACAGCACACTTCAAAGTTTGTTTTGTACACAAAAAGGGCTTCAGGGTGCCCATAGATGTTGCGAAAATAGAAACTGTTGTGATTAAGACCACAGGTCCGAGCAAGCTCTCGGGAGTGCCCAGAAGGAAACTGAAGGGCACCCAGGAAGGTTTTGCACAGGTAGGACAGAAACGTGCCTGGAGCCATCCGGCCGCGGAAAAGGGTCTGCAGAGAAGCAGGAACAGACACGCAGAAGGTGCCGCCGGGGCTGCCTGTGGCCGTGCGGAGGGCTCTCTGGACAGCAAGGTGTGCTTCTGTCATGGGCCCAACTTTTGCTTTTGTCTTTCTTGTAGAACTAGAATTTGATTGCAAAGACTTTCTGTCCTTAACATCAAAGGTAACTGAGTGAGTCGTTGCCTCTGACCACTTCGGCTCTTCCACGCCCAGCCTGTCTCTCAGTGGAGCTACGATATCCTAATGCAACCACCAAGTGGAGTCTTTCAATAGACATACGCTCCAGTGGGCCTTTTTTGTTGATGTTCAAGGCTGCATATTATACTTAGAGGTTTTTAGTTCTTTTCAGCTTTATTTCATAGCAAGTATTTCTAAGATAATTACCAAGAATTTTATACTTTACACACAGTGTTGTTTCATATGTGATTCTCTACTCCATTCTCTTTTGTTTACTATGCAATTGAATAATACATATCTCTATGTGCTGTGTCACTCTAAAGCAATAAGCCTGTGATACTTATTAGCGTGGGCCTGCACATGCACATATGTATCTTAACCCTGGAAATGGGGGATAGCTGTACGTAAAAACTCTTTGTAAATTTCTGAGTATTTTGTGAACTATTGAGAAGAGTAAGGTTCAAAGTAGCAATATGACATTGAATGGCGGTGAGATTCTGTGGGAAATGCTTTCTTCAGTTCACAACGTGTGCTGTCTTTTCAATCAAGGTACATTTGCCTGTAACCCTCTTTCTTTTAAAATCAGCCAAATTCCTTAAGGTCTTAAGCCAGGATCCTGGCCATTTGGATTGGTAAAGGTCATATATCCTGCAGGAGATAAGAGTTTCTGCTAATTTGAAGAAAATATACATTTTGAGTGGATTGTGCATTTAAAAATAAAACTGATCAGTTCATGTTTCCAGCATCAACTCTTATTATCAGGGTAATCAAATGCTTTTGGAAAACATAATACTTTTTTTGCACACAAAACAATTAGCAAACGTTTGCCTTAAACTTTGGATATATCAGAAATCAGTCTATTTGAAGTAGCACGATTTTAGCAATATCTGTTCTCAGGCTTAATGAAATTCTTATCCATGAAAATGCAACAATTTCAATGCTATTAATCTAATTGAAACTATTTGATTACACAGAATTGAATGTGAAAATGACTAATATTTTTGGAGACAAATTTAATTTGTTTTTAAGTACTATAGCAAATGACATTCTTTTAGATATCTGGATGGTATTGATGCTTACTTGTTCAGGTGTGGCACAAATTAAGAAACTAATCACTCTACAGGCAGGAGTTCAATGTGGCAAAGAAGTCATTAAAGTGATTCATAGTTGATGGGACATCAAGGCAGTTTCCTAGGGAACCCTACAGAGATGGGAGGCAGAATGAATCATTGAGAATTAAAGATTTTTCATTTCTAATTACTTTAGCTCTCTTAGGAACCCACATAGATTCTTGATGTGAAAATAAAAACAACAAAGACCAGAGAAGAATATTACACTAATGCTGACCTACTTTTTGCTTTTTAAGAGGAGAATTTTGAGATCAAGTTGAATTTTATGTACATGATTTCTCAGGCTTCCTAAAACATTAACAACAATTTGTTCATAAGTCCTGGGAGATTTCAGTTGTGTGTTCCATTTATTTTTACTAAAATCAATAGGAGAATGCCTAGAAAATGTTTTTGTCAACACAGGTTTTTAAATTTTGACAAATTTTAACACAAATTTAGAAAACTTACACTAAGAAGTGATTTTATTTTATTTTAATTAATTTATTTATTAATACAAACTTGAAATATTTTAATACCTCCAGAAGTAGCATATAGGAAATAACAAAGAGCAT
>NDGM011171335.1:0-11960 GCA_002564305.1 Octomys mimax | reverse complement strand
AGTGTATTACTTATTGAAACTGTCCTATTAATCAATTGTGAAACTGTAAAAAAAATAAATAAACTTCATTTAAAAAAGAACCCAGCATGCATTCACATAGAATGTTGTTCAGTTGTCATAAAAATCCTACTAGATTTAAAACTGTGCTGTTTTAAACAAGTAACTTGTTCTCAGTTTATTCAATAAATATTGCTTCTATGCAATACTCCAGTCCTATGCTGCTTCTCTAAGTCTCTGGGACACCTTGCTGTGCTGTTACTGTAGCTACCACACAGAGTATTCAAGTTCGGGTGTTTCGAAATGAATGTACAAAGCTCAGAAATGACTTTAGACACTGATTTTATCTTCCTTCAGTTAAAAGGGAACAGTTAACACTAATTTAACACCAAAACGATGGCATTCACCAAAAAAACTGATTTTCTTTTAATGTAAGGGGTTTAATATAAACTGTCATTAAATGCTGTTTGAAAGGGACCACAATAAAGCATGTCTGGAAAAGCTGGCCAGGTGCTCCCTAAATCAGCAAGGCTGTATTGCTGTTTTGGACCTGTCAAACCCTCAAAGTTCCTGTAAGGCAATAGATTACCACAGATTTATGATAACACCTGCAGTCACCAAATTGTTAGAAATGAAGATTCAGTGCCTTTAAGTCAGGAGATAAGTCCATTCTATTTTTCTTTGCAGCATCAAGTTACATTCAAAAAGAGATTGTGTTTGACACAAAATTCCTGGGTACCATTGTGAAGTCAGGCTTAGACTCAATTATTCATAACTTTTCATCCCAGCACCTCTGTTCCTGTCCCATAGTAGATTGCTTACTAAATTGCCACTGAATGAACTCAAAATATCTGTGTTCAGGTGGAGTGATACTTTTTGCTTCTCTGTTGGTATGAGAGATACGCTTATTCTCATTTATCACTGACAAAGCTGCTTAGATTATTGTGTTCACTTGGTGTGCCCTTCTTGAGGTGTTCATCATTCCAAAGTTATTCTATACCTGGCAAAACTTCTATACTTAGCAACTCTAAATCCTTCCAATCTTTAGAAGACTGAATTCTAGATGAATTTAGTGCAAAAACTGCAATGAAATTTTACCTAGTAAAAGTGAATAATTGACATGCGTTACCCTGGACTCTTTGTCATTTCAGAGGAATGCTTTTTCCTTTCAAATTTTTGTAATGGAATGTGTGAATATGATGTTGTATTTCTTAATAGAAATGAACCTGAGATGTCTTTTTCTTACCTCAACTTCTCTCTACTACCCCATTCAAAAAATTGGGATGTCTTTTCTTAAAAGTCTGATGATCTGTAACATAAAGATTATCATAGACATTTAGGAAAATTAAACACACAGGAAATCTTTTTCCCTTGTAGCATGAAGTTTTTTGATTTTCCTTCCTTTGGATGGGGTAAAACATGAGTGAGCTACACAATGCTTATCCCCAATGTAAAATTATAATTTATATTTGAGAATCCAGGGTTTTTCTTTAAAGAAAAGTCTTAATGTACACTTACTTGTAATCAGTGGATTATTTGTGTGAAGTATACCACATGATTTATGTGGTCTACCATGGCCTTATTTAATGAAATAGTAAGAAAAGTTTCATTTGGGAAAGATAACTATAAGCCATCAAGGAAAAATTTTCACCAAAGTTTAACAAGTGTTTAGTTTATGATTAAGAATTTACAGCTGTAAGCAATCATACTCCTGTGCCATCACTTAGATTTCAAGGAAAATGAAGATGTTAACTTAAAGGCTATGGCAAGCTTGATTTTAATAGTAGCTCCTAAGCAGTACAGAGTGTCACCTGTATTTGACATTGGGCAAGAAGAGAGTTATTCAGTCTCATTGCTCAAGCTTTAGATGTACTAATTTCTATGGTAGGTCTTTCTTAGTAGGTCAATTGATTCCTGTTTCACAGTGAAGGTCTTATTTTCACTCCATATCGAGCACATACTGCCTTTTCACTTTCCATTGTGTTTCCTGCTTTGTTAGAAGCCAACAATAATGAGAAGGCATAGTTTGAATTCCACTTGCTGTGGAAGAAGAAAGTTTTCCTTGGTCAAATATTACATGCTCTTCAAATAGATTCTTGTGGCCTCATTTTGTATTGTGTGCTTCTCGCCTTCTTATACAGGCTAAGCCGACTAGCACTTGTCATCTACAGGAGGATTTTCTACAATTCAGTAGTATTGAGAAATGGGTTCACATCATTCTTTTTTGTCCTTTGCAGGGCAGGATGTTTAGCTATAACCCTGTCCTCCACCCACTAGTCACCAGCAGTATTCTTTTCCAATTTGTGACAACTGGAAGTGTCTTCAGGCATCCTTGGAAGCCCCATGGGGTGCAAAGTCTCTCTCAACTTAGAAGCACTACTCTAACAAGAGAAACAGTTTTAATAAGACTCAGTACTTTGATCTAGGATGTTTTGTTCTTTGAAATTAAGCATATTTTAAGTCATTGTAGTTTTAATAATGTCAAACAACTACAGAAGCCAAAATGTAGGTTTCAAATGTTTATCTGCTAAGAATGTGAATAATTTAATGACAATATTTTCAGAACCAATAATTTGTATCACAGGATAACAAAGATATTTTTGATTTGCACATTTAATTATATGAAATGTCTTTTTTGATATGATAATATAATTACATTTAGTGATAAATGAATCATGTTCGTTAGAAAGTTATAAGAAATGAAAGATTCCAAAAATAATAATATCTTTCACATTTTGTTCTTTATTATTTAAGTAGGCATGTTTTCCTATTTGATTTCCTCAATAAATTATTCTTGTTCAAAATAAATTCTTCTTAAGGTTTTCCAACATTTCTTGGTAAATCTGAGTAATTCTTCTATCTTGCCAGTGAATGCATTATTATTTTAATAGTTATTCTCAAGCATTTTGATCTCCAGATTTGCTATCATAAAACAATGTAGTTTCATCTATTAAAGAGACTCAAGGCCGGGGAGATGGCTCAGTGGAATAAGCGCTTCCCTGGCAAGGGCAAGGGCCTGAATTCAATCCCCGGTTCAAAAAAAAAATGAATAAAATAAATAAAAAAAGAGACTCAACAGCGAAAATCTTCCTATTTATTTATTTAGAATATTATTGTATTTCACATTTAAAAATTGCATAGGTAGTCAACCATCATTTACTGCTTATGCTTTTTTTTCAGTTTTTAAAAACTTTTATCAGTACATACATATTTATAGTACATAATGATTACATCTATTGTGGGAAATTTGTACATGCACATAACATATATCAATTTTCCCCTTTCTTCCACCCTCCTTTTGTTTTGCCAGCATCAGATTAATTTCTTTATCTTATAAGGCCTTGTAAAGTTAATTATAAAAACAAGACTAAGGCCAAAACACATATAAAACATGTAAGACAACTGTAGTAAGGGCAAATACCTCAGTTACATTTTAATGGTAATTGAGTATTTCTGTAATATTCTATATTATGACCTCTGCTACCCAGGAAGAATTTTCTTCAGCTGTTTCCTAAGTAATTGATACAAACTATGATTATTTAAGGTAGTTCTGACAGCTAATATCAAACTCTTCAGAATTTTAGGGTATACTACACTTAACAATATTCCTTGAAGATTGTATTTAAATAGCAGAAACATCTAAAATAAAACGTAAACAATATCACATAAACCTGTTGATTTAAGCCCCAAATCACAAATTTTGGATGAGGAATCTTTGGAAACTGTCATAGGATAATCACAAGTATTATAGTGGAATTTAAAAATATTTATATTCGATGCTGAGGAGGCTGAAAACAGGAGGATCACTATGAGTTTGAGCTGTGTAGTGAGACCCTGCACAAACAAATGAATAAACAATAAATAAATAAAAACATTTATATTCAAGAAGCAACCACTTCATATCTGTCAATCAGTTGTGCTTGAATATGAACAATGATATATAACATTTTGCCAAAACTTCAAATGAGTTCTGCAGCAGTATGAGTGGCAAATGCAGTGAAGCTTATTCAGATTAAAGAAGAAATGAAATCCTGATATGTGATATGACCCAGATGAATTTTGAAAACACGTCAAGTGAAACAAGATAGTCATAAAAAGAATACCACAGAGACTGGAAACACATTACTGATTGCTTAGGGCTGGGAAGCGGGGAAGAGTGCTTTTGGGGAATGATTACAGATAGGTGCAAGATTTCATTGGGGGTGCTGTACTTGGTGGTAATAGTTTTACAACTCTGATTATACTAAGAACCACTGAATTGCTCACTTTACATGTGGGAGTAATTTACAGTAGTGAATTCTATCTCAATAAAACTTGTCTGAAAATGAAAAAATGAATAAGACTAGTTTTATAATATTTTCCACATCAATCAGTCAAATAAGTTTATGTCACTGTGTTCTGTCAGTGTTTTTCAGCAGGGAAATGTTGTTCTCTGGGACATGACTGAAGATATTTTTGTGGTCAGATTTGGAAAAGGGTGGTATGCTACTGGTTTTTAGTGGGTCGAAGCCAGAAATATTGCTAAAAATCCTATAGTGCTCAGGGTAACCCTCACAACAATGAATGATCCTATCCTAAAAATTAAGAATGCCAAGATTGAGAAATCCCATATTATAGAGAAGATTCACTAAAAGCTTTTCTTTGTTCTTTATTCTCCTGTGATTTTTCTTAATATGATCCTTAGACCTGAGATATTTCATAACTGTTAGACTGGCATCACTATTTCAGTGGTGTGTCATCCGTCTCACTCATGTATGTTTCATTAAAGCACAAAAAAACTATAGTCTCTTAATTGGTCCCTTATCTCATTATCCAGAGCTGTCACTTAAACTGCAATTCCTTCCCAAAGGGTGCTCACTATGAGACTGGTAACTGGGATATTTATGGTTATTTTCCATTAATAATAAGAGTAAAAGTTGTATTCCATTCCTGTCATAAATGATTTTGAATTTTGATGCAAACTTCTTTTGTGTAATAGCTTTATATTTTATTTGTGCTTTTGAAATCCATTCTTTATGAGCACTGCAGAAACAGCTATAATGGCTGTAGCTAAAGTGTCCATTCTTTAGTGTGATGGGAAGTGACTTCTTTTAGCACAAGCTTGTTTACAATAGGATGGCATTTAATTGAAAATGTGTATGTGTGTGTGTTGTTAAGTTGTAAAAACAGATTTAAATGTATTCTTGTACATATTTCAATCATTTTCATTAAATGATTATGTGTAACATTAATTGTACTACTTTGCATCTAAAGTAATATATTTTTAGAAAGCATACTAATTTTAAAACATATTCACAGGGGATGGGAAGATAGCTTAGTGGCATAAGCATCTGCCTGGCAAATGCAAGGTCCTGAGTTCGATACCAGATACTAAAGAAAAAAAAAACCCAAACTATTCATATTTCCTTTTAAATTGTTTACATCAAAATTCCATTTTGCATCTGAATTTGTACCCAATTGAACAGATTTTTTAAATGACTTGAATTTATGAGCCAAATTGTTGCACCTAAAACACTCAGAAATAGCATCTTCCCTATTACATTCATTCCAATAAATTCCACTTTTATCATAGTTTGCAAAAATCATAAATACTTGACATGTATTTAACCCCAAAAACAGTGCTTAGATGCACGACAAGCCATAAATGTTTAAAATACAGATTTTATTATAGTAGGATACGAGTTCTCTCTTTTGCGACTTTTTAGTGACAGCTTTATTTCAAAGTTTTCTGACTATATTATTTGTTCAGTGACTATTCGCTAAAATGTTCACACTTTAGGGGTATTTAGAATATTTAATAGAAACAAGGGGATCTTACACAAAAGTTAGAATTGGCCAATTTATATCTTTCATTTCTCCCTTAGGCACAAGCATTTTTCCTATTCTTTCCTCTTTCGGCTAGATACCATAAAATCCGTTCACGATTGGTTGCAGGTGGCAATAATTCAACATCGTTTCAGTAGTGAAATTCATCATCCACTGGGATCGTTCTCTCTCTTGTCACACATTAACTCCTTGCTCCAGCCAGAATTTTCTTTGACCTCATCTGTAAATTTTACCTTCCTTTTTAATGTCTGTGTTTCACTTTCTGGAGAAATAACATTTGTTTTTCAAGACTGGAACAAACGCGGTATGCTGCTTTCCCTGACTGCATCAGTACAGAGTGACCCCACTTTATCAGTCCTGCAGCTGTTTACCCGTGAAGATTACTGATTACATTTTCCTGTGTACATGACTTGTCTCAAGCTAATTAGTACCTGCTGAGGTCTGAGACAGCACAGCCTGTATTTGTTAACTTGACCCTGAAGAGATTCAGGCCTGTCTTTTATTTAGGTTAGGGTGGGCATCTGTGTTCCCAGTGCACACTGCAAACATGATGAACACAACCCTTAAATCAAGTGCTTTCAAACTAATATGAGGAGGCTGGTCACAGGACTGTCGCTGAAAAGCTTTGTTCTCTGACCTGCATCTTTAGCATGGTAACGTGGTTGAAATCCAGCAAAGCCAACATTTACATGTAGAGAGGTGGTGGGTACGGTGCTGTAGACAATGACTGTAGACCTGAAAAAAAGTAAGTTAGGAGAATAACATCTGCTTTTCTGTGTGATATTTCTCTCCCAGCTGTTTAGAGAATTATAAATTGCTCTGTCAAGTGCTTGTTTATAAAAGCCTGGCCAATTTCAAAATGAAGCTGCCTTGGAGTCATCCCTGTTTCATCTCACTGTTTAGGAAATAAATATCAATCATTAAGATGTAAATACATCAACTTAAAAGCAAATGGTAGTGAAAACCAAGTAAAAGCAAGTGATGTGACCATAGTTTAACTATTTTCCTTCAGAAAAAAAAATATGTACATGGCAATAATTTTTGTTTCTTATAATCTTGTTATTAACTTAGGGAAATCAGAAAACACTATAATATCTGTTCCATGTAGTAATTTACACTATTAACAAAGAATCTAATATGATTAGATTATGGTATATGGTATATGGCAAACCATATGTTCATTAAAATAGAGATTTGTGGTTAGAGATAGAAAAAAGACTGTGGTGAGAAGAGGGGGACCTGAGTACTGGGGAGACAGCACAGAGAGGAGGGGCAGGAGAGGTAAAAAGGATCAAGATGCAACGTGCATACATGTCACCACATGAACATATTTATTATGTATCGCAAAGATATACTAATATAAAGGGGGTGAAAAGAATGAACATCTGAAAATTTAGAAATAACAAAATACAACAAACAAGCAAAACACCTCGGGCGTATTAAATGTGCTAAACCTCTGGGCTTAATATGCTTTGGCCCTTGACAGATTTTTTATTATATTGTTTAATTTGTCTTAATTGATCATTTACAGAAAAATCACACTTCCCTTCTCCATTCACCTGTTGCTGGACACACAGGCTGCTTCCAAGATTTAGCTACTATGAATTTAGCTGCTATTTTGGCTGTACTATGATGTATTTAATTCTTTTGGGAAGATACCTAGAAGAATGGCTGGGAAGAAACAGGATAAACTTGAGTGATGTATGGGAAGTTGGATGTACCTTGAGATAATAATGACAAATGAAATACATAAATCAGGCACCAGCCTAAATAGTATATAATATTACATGGTTTCTCTTTCATGAGAAACCCAAAATAGAGCAAAATAACAGATAGGTAATAGGAAATAGGGGGATCGATGTTTTGCAAGAAGCAATTGGTCCAAGAAATGAGGAAAGGGTAGGGAAGGGGGTGAAAAGAAATTAGGATGCGTTATGTACGTGTATCAGCTTCCTGGGACAAATGTAATCACTGTGTACTGCAAGAATGTATTAACGACAGCAGCAACAACAAAGAATAAAAAGCAAGGTAATATTTTTAAATACAATGACAGATACAGATATAAGAAACAGTTCTTTGTCAAAGTTTAATTTTCCATATAGCAACATTTGTGTCCCCCAGAAATGTACTAAAATGCAGGTATTCAGGCCTTTTTGGAAACCTCAACCAGAAGCTCTGGGAAAAAACAAAACAAAACCAAAAAAAGAAGCTCTGGGGATGTGGCCTAATGATCTCTGTTTCAACAACACTTCAAGGAGATTCTTTTTTTTTTTTTTTTTTTTTTTAATGTATATGGTCTCACTACGCAGCTCGAACTTGTAGTGATCCTCCCGTTTTCAGCCTTCCCAGCGCTGAGATTACAGGCGTGTGGCAGCACGTCCGGTCTTGGTCGCCGGTTCGGCGTGCCCAGGGATGGGGCTGGCATGGCATGCGGTGTCGTGGATTGAAGTGCGGTCTCTGGGTTTGCCTAATCAGCAGCTTAGTCCCCTGAGCTTTCTCGCTAGTCCCTTCCAGGAGATTCTGATACACTCTTCTTGGAGAACCACTTGATAGACTGACAGATGGATGAATATCCATGTACAGTTGCAGGCCCATGTGTGTCAATATAGATATGAATACAAATACAGATACTTGCAATGGCCATCACAGCATTTTGGTAAATGAATCAGTTGATTCTTTTTTGCTAATTATATGATTTGGTAAAGCCTGTTGTTTTCTCCAGACAACAGCCCTGACTTACAAAGTGTGAAAGAAGGCTTGAGGTTCATTTACTGAACATATCTTCATTAGGCTCAAGTATCTGTCCATCAAGTTTGCTTCCAGGTGGTTGCCTTCCCCTCATGACTGGTTTGTCTCCCTTCCCTTTGCCCTGGTCAGAGCTCCTTTCTGCTCTGCTTCTATGCATGGGTGGGCCAGGTTTCTTTGCTGATTTGGATCTAGACTTGAATGTGAAGAGGATTCTGCAGTCAGAAATATTCTTAATGTTGGTCCATTTTTCCAAGACTTGTATTTGTGTCTTCCACTCAGATTTTTGTTTTTAGGTATGTGCAATTTATTTTCAACCAACCACTCATATGTAGTGTTATTTACAAGGACTATGAATTAAGAGCCACTACATTTCTGATGTAAGGGACATTTAAAATACAATACAATAATGATATGTTGCAAAATAATGCTAATATTTGAGGAATTTTTTTTTCAGAACTGGGGATTGAACTCAGACCCTTGCTCTTGCCAGGGAAGCACTTATTCTACTGAGCCATCTCCCCGGTCCCCTTATTTGAGGAATGTTAATAAACAAGAAAAATATTCGGAAGAATAGTCACTAAAATATAATGATTGATTGGCTCTGGGATTATGCATCAGATTCATATTAATTATTTTACTTTTTCTGTATTTCTGTCTTTTAGTAATAAGCTTATACTAGTCTTAAAATAATCAAATATAATATGAATTATTATGTATAAAACAATGAAGATAATAACAGAAATGGATTATAATTTTATATTTTGTTTCTCTCTCCTCTATCCATCATCTGAATTTAATAGTGTGCCAATTATGCCAGTTTTATTTTTTCAACAGCTTTCATATTGAAAACAGTAGTATTAGATGGTGAAATTAATGGTCATCTTTTCTCTTGGAAATGAGAGAAAGCCTTCTGCGAAGAAAGCATTCATTTAGACATTAAAAACACATAGCACTACTATTTAGTTAGAAGTTAATTTTGAAGAGTATGCTACTATAAGAAAATATTTCTTTTTGCATTTTACTCAAAATTATGATGGCTTCTGTTCAGGAAATGTTTTAGATTGGATAATAGCACTTTTCCTAGTATTTGAAAGCATAAGGATTGATCCTCTTTTGAAGGCCTTATTTTTTGGATAAACATAGACAGTAGTTTTAGCTTAATTCTCCTACAAAATCTTTTCCTGCTCTAAAATTCTACAATTCCATAACAAAATTACATGAACGATAATCATCCAATTGAAACATGAGCCATGTTATTTGTCATCCTTCCTATAAACTTCACCCTTGGACTGTTAATCTAAACTAGAGCCTGGGGAGTTTTTCTAAGCCATAGAATAACTTGAAAAAAAATATCGTCCTCTGAATTGTGATGGTGGATCCCAGATCACTTTGCTGCCCCTAACTAATAGTGACAGCAAGACCTATTTGTACCAGATTTAATAATTAAGAAATTGAGCAGTGCATGTCACTGAAGACACACAAATATGGTGGGTTATATCCAGTGACCATATATCTTTTTCTTATAATCCTTTCCACTTCTGTTCTATGTGTCATCTCTAGACTGGGAATAAGAGAACCTATGGCAGTTTGCCAGGGATTCACAGTAGACAAAGCCTCCCACCACTTCCAGAGTATAACTGGCAAATGTTTGGAGACATTTGTGGTTTTCACAACCAGAGAAAGGCCAGTGTCATCTGACAGGTAGAGGCCAGGGATGCTGCTACACATCAGTAAATCACAGGGCAGCACGCCCAAACAGAAAACAATCAAATCTCAAATGTTCATAATTGTGAGATTGAGAAGCACTGGTATGGATGAAGAAAGATGTCCTTTTCTGTGTTTCTTATTTGTGTTCAAGACAACATTTTCTTGAAGCTCCCAGCCATTTTTTCTGGTACTACTGGCGATAAGTGCATCATAGAAGGTTGGATGGCTTGTTTGTTTGTTTTTAATGCATTTGGTACAGGGTTTTACTAGACAGCTCAGACTTGGAGTGATCATCCTGTTTTCAGCCTCCCCAGTGCTAGGATTACAAGCATGCACCACCACGCCCTGTCTGGGTCTGATGGCTTTTGAAATGGGTGTTGAGATTAGTGACAGGCAGGCAAAGTGGTATGACTGAGATCTGCTTACTCGGCTTCAAATTGCCTTGGGAGTGGCTGCACTATACACTGTCACAGAAATAGTAAGTGCTCATCATGTGATAGGATTATTTTGTCATTAGCAAGAGAGTGGGATTTAAGCATTGTTAAGAATGCTGTGATGGGAAGGCAATGGAGAGATTGACGGAAGGGGAAAGAAGAGGAGGTGAAGGGGATATAAAAGAATTAAGAAGTGTTATGTACATGTACCAACTCCCCACAGGGAATTTGATCACTGTATCTTTACTGTGTGATGTTGGTTAGCTCTTCTGTTTCTGTATCTTTTTCTGAATTACCTGGACCAATTCCTTCCACACAAAAAATCATGTGATGGGGAGCAGCTCACTGACTGATTTTGCTCAAAAAATAATCATCATAAACTAGAAAAAAGGACTACTTTTAGCAGAGTGGTTTACAGAAACTCTTTTCACTGAGTTATTCAGGAATTTTATTACTAATCTAGGTGAGAGATGATATTAGCTTGGATCATAGTAGAACCAATGGAAATGATGAGTGCAGATTTGTCCACGATTTTTTAATTGTACCCTTACTGTATAACAGTTTTGCACACCAATCCAGGCATCAAGTTATGATGAACAAATGATTGCCATCTGCTCTGCCCTTGACTGATATAAGGCAAGTTTTGAGAGTAAAGAAAATGGAATTTCCTGACATACTGGCTATGGAATATGTTAAGGTTTTTGTTGCCTCTGATATAGACAGGGGATACCAGAAAGGAACAGGTTGAGAAAAAATTGAAGAACTCAGGGACTTTATGAAAAAATGTCCTGACTGAAGATCTAAATTAGGGAATTCTCAATACATGAATGTCATTTAAAGCAGTAAGGTTAGTTTAAAGCATGAAAAGAATAATTGAGGGTGAATAAATGAAGGAGATTCAAGGATCAAACCCAGGGAGATTCCTACACTACAGTACATTCAGAAGCTAGAAGAGTGAAGGAGATTGTGAACCAATGGCTAGTGGAGTATAGAGGTGCCTGAGAGTTTGTGCCATCCACAAAGCCACATAGAGGCAGTGTGTTATGTTGATCTGGAGGGGACTCAGGTCAACAATTTCTGACACTGTCAGTGAAGCAGAAGACCCAATACTATTATGGACTACTGGACTCTTTTAGAATATTATGCTGAGTTAACACACCTATAATATTCAAATAACGGAACTAAAAAAGAAAAGGGGATACAGATGAATGTCCATTTTGTATCTGTGTATTCAAAATGGTTAGGATA
>NDGM011171331.1:0-15777 GCA_002564305.1 Octomys mimax | reverse complement strand
ATTTGATTTGAAACTGTCTAATTGCTATTTGTTTATCAATAAAATTCTGAAAAAAAGAAGAAATGAGGACCAATTCTTCCTTGATTTATGTGGTAAACTATGGACTTAATGTTTCTGAAGTGCAGTTTCTTTGACTACAAGTCACTTTCTCTGTCCTTATGAAAACTGAAATATTCACTGAGATTTGCTTTTAGGATGCTTTGAATGTTCATGTTATTCTTTTATTATATTGTGAGATTCAGATATATGGTGCAAATCTTTAAATTTAACTTAAACCTTTTATACATGAGCACAATCTACTGCCTCTCACTATAATGAACCCAAATGGGAGAAAAGAAATATATCTCTAGAACTTTCTGCAAGAAACTTCTAAGCGAATTCTATTGTATGATGTTTTTTCAGCTTTTAATAAAGGCATTCCATCCTCGCCAGCTGTCCTTATAATCAAATGTTCCAGTACCCAAATTCAATAAGTAATCCAAATTACTTCCTAAGTAGTTAATAAAGGAATCTTTCTGGGTTTGCAGTCTTAGTCATGTGATAGGCTAAAGCATTAGAGGAACAAAAATGATAATGTCACTTTACAAGACTGAGAACCTATAAAACAAGTAAGTAATCTGTGCTGTGACTGCTAAATTTATCTTGATTTATCTAGTAAAATTGACCTTTTGTTTGAAATAAAAGTGAAGGGTAGCGTTGTTAAATATTAAACTCTAGGAGACTAAATTTTTTTGTTCTTTTGATGTTTCTTTTATCCTGTCATAAGGCATGCTTCAAAATTACTATTGTATTGTTTATTTTTAAAATTAAAATGCAGTTACAACTGCAGTGTTTTTGCATCGTATGAATATTTCATTGCATGATGAAAAAGAATAATTGTGAAAGTCTTAAAATGCTCAATTTTTCATTTAAATATTTTACAAGGAAAACCCTACTGAGATACATCTTTTCATGGATGTCCTGGTGGGGCTTCACAGAAGGAAGATACAATACATATAGTACTACAACAAATGCATTTATATTTCATAAAATAGAGACAGAGATGGCTTTTTGGTCTAAGTGGAACACTTACATCTTACCTGGGTGTCACATCTCAAGCCCACATCACTTTTGCTTTCTTCATGCAGGTAAAAATGAGTGCCCTGCTTTCTTTCCAACATGCCCCAGCTTTTTGTTCTGGAAATATTAAGTTGGAGTGATAATGGACCATGAGTTTTACTTATGCACATGGTCAGGATTGATTTATAATAATTCTATATCTTTTACATCCAGATACCTCTTTATAGAACAGAAAAATGTATGTATCATATGAAGTAGTCATGTGCATATGACTTTTACAACTCAAGTTCACAAGTATCATTTTCTGTAAATTCCAAATAAATTGAAAAGCTGGCCTCAAAAATAGCACAAATTCAAATGTAATTATTTTATTTTCTCTAATTTCAAGTATTTGTTGCAATTTTCACACATTTTCAGTTTAGAAAGTGCTTGCAATTATTGTACTGTACTATATATGGAGAACTTTAAATCTAAAAGGCAGTAGTTATTGCTAATACTCCTAGTAAAAGCTGTTTTTAAAAATTGTAATAATCTTTACAAATGAAAAACTGATTTTGCTTAATCATAAAAGTATATGTTACAATAATCCCTCATGTCAGTAATGTCTTTGTTTGCACATAATCAGGTTTGCGAACAAAAGCATTCAGCAACACTTTGCTTCCATTTGCAAATTCCACATCTTGTGACACACATGACTGTGGCAATCTTTGCCACATAAACACAAAAACAGCCACCTTTTCCCAGATTGCAACACAAATTAATTTCAGAAACTGAGGTACTGCTGCATTTGGTGTTTGAGGGATGAAGTGGCTAGAATTATGCAAGATTTTGAGAAGAGAAAACAGGTATGAGGAAAGGATTTGAAAAGAAAATCTTGAGTTGTGATCAGAACAAAATACTAATTTAAAAGTATTTAATGCCTTTTAATTACTTATCTTGCAAATGCTTGTCATGATGGAATATCAGTAAATTATTTAATGTGTTTGGGTTTCAATATTAATAAGAATTATTTAACATGCTTGAATTTCAATCAAACAGCAAATGAAAAACATCATTAGTACTTGCAATTATTGCTTTTATGTAAGAAAAAAATGTTTAACTTTTATTATTTGTGATAGGGAGGGACCCTAGAGATTCAGTATTTGGTCATTTCCATCAAAACACAAGTCAAAATGTTCACCAGTTTTACTTTCCACATGAACCACTATAGTCCCTGGAAGGAAAGAGAATGATAACAGTTAGATTTAAAAATCAATCACGAACAGATAATTTAAGTTGAAATTGGTCATGTAGTCAATGTTTTCCAAACTTCCCTTGTTATCAGCTGTATCAGGAGACATTATTTATTTTCACCATTTGAGGACTTACTAGGTCCAAGATGGAAACTCCAAAGATTGTGGATTAAGTAAGCAATCTAGAAAAGCCCACTACTAAGGCAAGTTTAGGGAACACTATGTAAGCTAACATGACATATTTAGATAAATTTAAAAACATCTTTTTAAAAAAATTATATATTTTTATTTTATTTTTTGTATTTTAGGGTGTTCAGGATCTCACTAGTAGATCAGACTCTTAGTGATCCTCTTGTTTACAGCCTCCTAAGAGCTGGGATTACAGGGGCATGCCACCATGCCTAGTCTCAAGTGCCATCTCAGTGTGCCCCAGGGTCAGGGCTGGCTCAGCAGGCCCAGGGATCAAACCCCTGGCCTCTGTGCCTGCTTGTAGGCACTTTAATCCGCTGAGCTACATACCCACCCTTAAACACAACTTTAGCACTAAACATTTCCTGCTTTCTAAGACCGAGTGTTTACTAAGAATAGCAAAGTTAACACTGATTAAACATTCCAAAATTAACATGAGATTTAGCCAAATACTTTTTATATGAAGTTTAAATATTTTTGATGACTACCTTAAGCTGTCTGAGATAAAGTGTGTATCTGGCCCTTCCAACTTGGTGTTCCTGATTCTAAAGACAGCCAAGGAGATAATGGTTTCAACAATCTCATAATCTTAGCAGTTGCTTTCTTGCCACATTGATTTTTGTTTTTATTATTATTATTATTATTATTATTATTATTAT
Organism: Octomys mimax; assembly: GCA_002564305.1. Lineage (NCBI taxonomy): Eukaryota > Metazoa > Chordata > Mammalia > Rodentia > Octodontidae > Octomys > Octomys mimax. The sequence continues at coordinate 12,638 of NDGM011171331.1, read as the reverse complement.
TATTATTTAATGTATTTGGTACAGTGTCTCACTACTCAGCTTGGACTCATAGTGATCCTCCTGTTTTCAGCCTCCCCAGCCCTATGACTATAGGTGTGTGCCACAGTGCTTGGTCTTGGTGGCTGACTGAGAGGTCCTGAGGTTGTGGCCAGTGTGGCATGTGGTGGTAGGGATTGAATCTGGGTCCTTGTGCTTGCCAGGGAGGTGCTTAGTCCTTTGAGCCATCTCGCTGGTCCTCCTTGCCATACTGATGATATCCTTGTTAGCATGTGACAAAAAAAAATGTTTTTTGTGTTCTCACTTATAATCTTTGTCCTTAAAAAATGTTTCAGCTATCCTGACATAATCACAAACAGTGGTAAACCCATGGTGGTGCATGCCTGTAGTTCCAGTGCTGGGGAGGCTGAAAACAGGATGACTAAGAGTCTGAGCTGGATAGTGAGACACTGTACCAAATGCATTTTTTTTTTTTTTTTTTGCCAAACCAGGGGTTGAACTCAGGCCCTTGTGCTTGCCAGGCAAGTGCTTATCCTACTGAGCCACCTCCCTGGCCTCTCAAATGCATTTTTAAAAAATCAAATCAGAGTGAAAAAATATAATGAGAAATTCTAGCCATGAATTCTAGACTGAAGATGTAAATACAGAACATCTACCTATCCCCCACCTAACACATGTGTTCTGTTGTGCATACTGTGCTCTCTATCATTTCCTGCAAAAATGACATTTGGCTGTTAATTTTCTTGCCTTCCTTCTTCTTGGCAACTTTTATGAAAACAGACATCATCATAGATTTGGACTAATTTGATAGAGACTTTAGCAAGCATTTAAAATTCACTCTTAAAGAAAAGAATATCATTAAAGAACATCAAAATTCCTTAAGCATTTAAAAATTTTAGAATCCTAATCATAAAATGTTCTCTGTCTCTGTTTCTCTGTGTCTGACCCACACTCCTTTTTATCAACAAACTACCCACACTTCCTTTCGGATAACTAATTCTGAGCAAAGCTCTTTCTGACTAAGGAGTTCAAAAAATCTTCACATTCTGATGGTATCTAGTTGGAGAACATTGTATTTCAATTGTGCTATGCAATAAGTTGCCTGTACCTAGGGCCATGGAAGAACCGCCTCAGATAGTCTTCATCTCTGTGGCTCTGACCACCACTCAGTTGATACCAAATTGCTGGCCTAAGTGGCAAGGGAATTACCTACTGGTTTAGGAAAAACAAATGAGAGAGTTTTTTTTGCCTGTAATAGCTAGACTTCATCTGGCTTCTGGCTCTTTGTCTAGCCGACGAGGAACTTAACGCCCATTGTGAATTGTTAGTGGTTATGTGCTCACGTACAGTAGCTCTTCCTAGCAGAAGGAGTCCTTTTTTTGACTTTAGTGATAATCCCTGGGACTAATCAACACAGAAGAGATGGTTTAAACCGACAGGAACTTCATGAAATTCAGACACTAATGATAGAGGGAAGTGTACACAAGTGAAGGGTGAAAAAATGTGGTATATCTGAGTCAGGAGGTAGAAGGAAAATGTTTGCTTAGATGACTAAAGTTACACAAAGAGCTAGTCAGTGTGTAGCAGTATGGCAGAGCAGAGAAATAAAAGCCTTTGATTCAGATATTTTTGAGTTAAGTTTTAGGCCTTTAAGGTCTCCTACTCATTGGGAGTTAGCCAGGTATGTCATCATCCTCTCAGACACTACTTCTTAGATATGTTTTTATAGGATGAATAGATGTAGGAATCAAACAAACTGCCAACAACCATGACAATGGCTTTAAAAGGAAACCTAGATTATGGCACATTTAATGTTCATTGAATAAGGTATTTGCTTTAAATGAGTTTGTTTTGGCACTTCAGAATGGTCTCCCCTGGCCTGGCTAAGGCTACTGCTGGCAGTTGCTACAACCAATTATCACTCCTTTGTTTTGAGGTGCTGCTATTAGATTTAAAATGCCTTTTCCTTGGGTGTGAAGTGCAGCAGATCTTCTCCACACCACTGCTTCCCTTTCTTCACTCTTCTTCAACATTCTGTTCAGCATGTGCAACACCTCACGGTCCCTCCGTGTGAGGACCTCCAGTAGGCAGGGGTGGCTGCCCCTGTCATCTTTCTTTTCTTGGCTGGGGGAAGAGAGAGGGTGTGTGTTTATATGGTGAGCTGAATAACAGATTGAATAGCAGCTTCACTTTATTCAAGCTCTTCTCCTCACCTGTGGGTAGACACACTGGTTTTTATTTTTCTGTTGTTCCCTGGCAACGTGTCAGTGGGGTAGCAAAATACCACGGCAGGTTACTTATTTGTAATGCAAATGAAGCTAGTGAGTATGTGTTGCTTTGGTCCTTTTTGCTGTAGATTGTTAATCCATAACACGTTGAAGCTTCTGAAGCAAACCTGGGCTTTCTGGTGTGAGGGTTCCTAACACAGAGACTGGTTCCTACTGTCTTTTCTTGAAGACATTTATGGAAGTGGAGCCTGTCAATACTTTTAGTTTAGGAAAAAGTATATAATATTTCTAGGTTTGAGTATTTCTTTTTCTTTTCTCTTTGTTGTGTGAAAGATTGCAACCAAGTCCTGGCATGTACCAGAATATTCCCTCACCATTGACCGAAACACTCTCTGTTCTGGAATTTACGACAAGTGAAAAGAGGTGTTTTTTTTTTTTTTTAGTTTTTGTTACTTGTGATAAATAAGTGATAAAAATATGGTGATGACTGTAAGTTTGCTAAGTAAAACACTTGCTTTCAAGTAAAAAAAATATTTTTAGCAATGAAAAATTAACATTGGTAATGAAAATGGCGAATGCTGGATTCTGGTGTCTCTTAGTCTCTTCAGCTGAACATTAAGAGTACCAAGTGCAAAAGATTATTGTCGATGATATATTAAAAGAAATACAGGATCCTGCTTTCAGGACATTTATAATCACCAAGAACAAGCTACAGCAACACTCAATGTTGATTTGGGGTGGAGAATAGGGCTAAGAAGGATGCTTGTCAAAAATGATAGAGGATAGGGGCTGGGGAGATAGCTCAGTAGAATAAGCCCTTCCTTGGCAAGCACAAGGGCCTGAGTTCAATCCCTGGTTCTGAAAAAAAAAATGATAGAGGGTATAGTAAACAACCATGGTTAAGGAAACAAGATTTAGAGGTGGAACTACTTATAATTTGTGTGGCTGAAACCCTCCAGCAATGCATTTCACCTTTCAACACCTTGGTCTCCTTATATAAGATATAGGCAAAGGTATCGGCATCATAGGATGGCATTGAAGGATCAATTCAGTGATAAATGTAGACAGACCTACTCACATTTCTAATGCATAGTGAGAATGCAATGAAGGACGGTACTGCCTATGGTCTGTGTTAACTTTTATGCCTTTGTTTGAATGCTCAATGGCAAAAATATTTTACAGGGGCTGGGGAGATGACTCAGTAGGATAAGTGCTTCCATGGCAAGTGCAAGGGTCTGAGTTCAAGCCCCAGTTCTGCCAAAAAAATAAATAAATAAATAAATAAAAAAAATTACAGCTTCAGGTTTTGTGTACTTTCTGTGGCATCTGTTCAATCTCTCCTTATTTTAACCATTCTTCTAAGTCTACTCTCTAAGAACTACCCATGTATGCACGTATTTGGTTTATATCTGCTTTATGTCTAAAATTGCTCCTCACAATACAGAGGAAAATGTAGGGAGAATAAACAGAAGAAATCACAGATCTGAGAAACCAGGACATTGTGCGGGCGACCTTAATACATAGTGTTAATGATCCCTTGTGTGTGTATAGAGTATGGTTTCTTACTGAGATTTGAGGTGATCTGGCCTGGATGCCTGCAAGAAGCAGAAAGCCTGGGGATTGCTAAATTGTATCGAGGGACAAGGAGGGTAATAATTGGATGCTGTTAAACAGGACAACTGTTTGCATATATTAGCTTGGGTCACTTTTAAAATGCATATTAAGGGGGCAGGGAGATGGTATAGTAGAATAATAAGTGCTTCCCTGGCAAGAGCAAGGAACTGAGTTCAATCCCTGGTTACACACACACACACACACACACACACACACACGCATATTAAAAATTGAATTCGCAATGAACTCCAGAGTTTGGTGAAAGGGGCCATAGCCATTTTTATCCAGTTTCGGTTTAAAGTTGCATCAACAAGCTAGAAACTCCCAGCTGAGGTTGAAATCACTTCAGGCAGAAGGAAAGCATAAGATTTTGGGTTTTTAAAATGAAATATAGTAATTCAGTTTATATTGCTTTTAGCAAATAGGAAATAACAATTGATACACTCCACTTATAAATATAGGTATCATTTAGAAGTCACCACACTATAAATCAAATTTGTTGAACTGTGTAGAATATGTGTAGGTTACACTTACAAGTGTTCAGGAATTAAAACAGACTTGGGTGACAGAAATGGGCTAGTACGTAGGTCATACTATAAGTAAGTATGCTCTCTTTTATCATTTTGGTGTCACAAATGAGTATACTCTCTGAGAAGTGCTAGGTTATTAGCTAATTGCTTCCTAACATAGCACTGTTCAGAGATCAATGTGTTTGCAAGTAGGTGTTATCCTATTTATTTTAGTTTTGAAAAAAATAAAATTTTACACCTTTAGAAAGAATTAAATTCATACCATATGCTGTATTCTCAATACACTGTTATTTATTTATTTATTTATTTATTTATTTATTTTTGGTGTGTGTGTGTGTGTGTAGATAGGAAAGTAGTTTGGAGAAATTGTGTACTTCTTGTACATAAAAACTTACTCTTAGGATTAGTTTACATACCTATGCAATATAGCCCTACCCTGGATAGGATAAAGTGGAAAGAATCTACTTGATTAGTGTGTAGAGTAAGAAGTAAATGGACTGATAATGTTGATAATTATCGTGTAGTACTAGTGATGGCAGGCCTTCCCCACAATGACAGTAGTTTAGAACAGATTTCAGAATCTGTAGCTTAAAAATATTTCACCTATTTCTTGGCTAAATCTTCAAAATTAGATTTGTATTGTATATTAAAAATGTTGATTAATTGCTATAAGAAATACTCATTCTATTATGCTTTGTTTTTCTCACTAACTATAAGTCAAATTCATCTGGAAACACACTATGATAACCGTTGCAAAGTGGAAGATATGCCTATGGAAGACATTTAAGTATATATCGACATTAAGTAAAAATCAAAGGCATAAAGTAAAAATCAACTATTCTAATAAAAGTGGTCACTTTTAAATTAGTGTAAAAAATGAGACATTCCAAAACAATGTTATTCTGCTGGAGAAATATTAGATTATGGCAGTAGTGCTTTGATATATTTATTAATGCAGTATTATTGATGGTGGAGAGTTGAAAATTAATACATGTGTGTTAGACCAAGGCTGGAATTGTGGCCTCCAACCATAATAATTGATTGCTTGAGTGGATTTGTCTTCTGGAGAGCTCAGTGGAAAGGAGAGGAAGCAGTCTTTCTTTGATGCAGGCCTCAATCTTTATGAGGCAGATTCTGTTATTTCCTTAAAATAGGTCTAATAAAGGATTCTGTTAACTTAAATTTAAATTCTGTGTATTTCTGAGTAATACCTCTCATTTTCTTAAGGTAATTTGAAATAAGAATTTGCTTATGATAACAAAATTACACTAACATATTCTATTCATATTATGGTGTTTGAAAATCAACTTTTGCATCTACTATGGAGAGGATAATTATTCTGGAGCTATTGCTTTTTATTTGGCTGTTGTCTATAATTTTTACTTTTTATCACATAAACTAAATTGAAATGAACAAATGATGGAGATTTTTAACATAGTGTATTATTTTCTGGGGCCCTTTAATGAATCTTTCTCAGGAAAAGTCTGTATTGCTAAATCATTTTTAGAATAAATGTCACTTTCCTTTAGCATATCTGAATAGTAAAAATCTCTTTTCTTTTTTTTTTGATTTAAGACAGTGGAAAACCTACAGACATAGCTGATTTTTTCTTGACAATTGCTTGGAGAAAATATTGTAATAAACAGTACAAGTTCTGTGTGCAATGGTTGGAAGCCAATTGCTTTGTAGAAAAATAGATTGCAGTTGTGAGAATCCTTAACCATAAGGCCTTGCTCCTAAAGATTCCAGCCTCTGAAATGCAAGTTTTTCCCTTTTATTTTTTTTTTGCTGGATGAACAACTTAATGTTCCATGCACTATACTAGAAGTAGCATTTTATGCAACATTGAAAGAGTCAATTAATTTGCATAATTTCATGAGTATTACCATGACTTGAAGGTAGGCTAGCATGCTCAGGAGTCTCGTCTGCTCAGTATTTTTTTTTTGCCATTTTGACAAATTAATCATTTTTAAAAACAATTAATTATACTTATGACAAACTGAACCCCATACCCAAGGGTCCTAAATTTTTATAGCAGAAATCTAATACTAATGTGAATAAGATCAGTGATTTAGTGAGTACCTTAACAATCAACAATGCCTAAGGCTGAACAAAATTAATATTTTGTTTCCCATCTGGAGACTTCAGTAAAATTAATGAGGAAGGGGAGTTTATTTTAATATATAATAGATAGAAATTCACTGTTTTAAAACTGAACAACACTCATGTTTACATCAAAGCTCAGATATTTTCTGTACTTTTCAACAGAGTAGATTGGCAGAATCTGCTTTTTCTGAAGGAAAATAGACATTAGTTACATTTAATACCTCACCCTTATTGGTCCAAGTAAGAGATTAATATTAATTTAGATGATATATTTAATGATAAATATGAATTTTAAAGTAAAATTTTAAATAAGCATAATCTTCAATTTTATAAGATTAAATGAACAATATACTAGTAAATGTTAACTGTATAAATAGTCATTTATTACAACAGAAGGATCTGAAATTTATTTTTAGTTTCTTCAAGGAATTCAGTGCCAGTTTTGTAACTACATGTGGATATTTTCTGGAAATACTTCCCTCATTTCTTTTTAAAATTTTTATTTTGGGCATAATGCTTTGTTATGTTTCTAGGAAAGTCTTGAATCAAATATAATATTTAGAACTTAGTGAAAAGAAATAAGATGCAGCCAGCTTAACATACTTGCTAAAAATGATTTTCAAAATATCCCAATACTATTTTAAAACTTTCATAAGATTTCAGCCTATATAGAATGAACATTTTACATTCATGGATATAGGTAGAGTTAAAAAATCATCATCTGCGAACTGTTTGTTTTTAGTTTTCATATCAACACCGAGTAGCATTACTAAAATCCCATTTTTATTACTTGAATTTTCAATTCCTACTCAGATGGTTTGCATCTTTGAAAAGAACTGCTCTTAGGTATATAGAAAAGTGAGCGGAATATGCATATATCCTCAGTGCAGCGCTAATGGTGCATACGTGTACATACAAATTCTCCTTGTATCAAAATCACAGATAAGGAATACTTTCCTCATTTAGGAAAATAATCAAGTAAAACTGAAGCTGAGTCCTGTAGTTTAATAGTATGTCTATTCTGCCACTACCTTCATGGTAATATAGACTTAGCTTTGCTGATCAATGCATATTTTAATCACTTAGTAAATTTTAAGAATTTACTCAGCAGAGTAAATTATTTTGAATTGCTTTTCCACAGCTAAAAAATAATAGTTTTGAATCTTACGTTTTGTAAGCAAAGATGTTCTTCCAACCCTTGAAAAGCAAAGCATCTACATTCTGTGTAAATCTGCATTATTAATTCACTGTAAAACAGATCCAGTTGGAGTACTTGTTTTTGCATTAAATTAAGCCTTTGATGTTCTTTAATGCTTTGATTTAGCCTCTAATTTGTCAGAGCACAAATGCACCAGCAGCTGTTGAAAATATCACTTTTGCAGTACTATTCCTGGCCAATAAAATCCCAACAAGTCATCTTCCTATCTCGCTGCACAAAATAGCATTGAAAAAGTAGTCATTGCTTTGAAGTATCACTCCAATTATAGGTTTTAACCCCATAGGTCACAGTTAGATTATTTATACAATGCCAGTGTAATTCTGTCTCAATTCTAGGCTTTCTGTGAGACCAGTGCGTTCACCAGCTCCACTGGAGGAAATTTTAGTCGGCTGCTATCATGGCACTGACCTGTATTTGATAGGGTTAGGTAGCACTCGGCTGATTCCTGTATATTTTGCGCATTATTTAACTTTCTAGAATGTATTTAACAGCAAAGACAACTACACTACGATTACCTTTTTTTCTTTCAGGAAGCAAGACAGTGAGATGACTTGTCATTACATGGTGATATTGATTCTGTCATCTATATGATACATATGCATGCATGATGTCCACAGAGTAGGCCAGTAAAATACCTCATTTGACAACCACTAATGATTTGGGGATGTTTCATTTTAAGTTTGTCGTGTATTTCTTTCTTTTTTTTGGGTTAAGTGCCAGTGTTGATGCTTGACAGCAAAAATGGACAAATCTACCATGCTGGTTAAATTGTCTAAATTTATTACATCAGACATTTCCTGGCAAATGCATCTGCCAGCAGGAAATATAAATGCTACTCTTAGACCAAGGCAAGTGGCTCCATCATTTCTGGCTTTTTGATAGTATCCTGTCATACACTTGCATCAAAAAGATTGTGATGGAAGACCATGTTTTTAATTAGCTACTGTGCTGACAACAAAAGATTAAAAGGCAATTTATGAAATCCTGAAGAGCAAACTAGAAGACATTATCTGTCCATACATTTAGAATATGTTCTTTGTTTCTTACAATATTAAGAAAAAGTTTTCTGCCCTCGGAAAACTGGAAATAGCAATATATCTCACAGAAAATTTTGCAGTCTACTAAATATGTGAAGCTTTTTTATTTAATTGATGAACAAAAATATGATTTTGTCTTCCTCTTATATTTCTTTCTTTTTAAAATACAATACATTTTTTAAGGTAAGCAATATTACATATGTGGCTACTTGGTGATATTACAAACATAGGATTTTGGACTGGCTCTTCATTTATTTGTAAACTTTTTAAAATTAATGAATTTCAAGATATTGTGAAAATAAAGCTCTTGATTGTTTATTATTATTTTTTGGTTTTGGATTTTGTTATATTTTACTCAAAGAACTGCAGATGCCATACTTTTTAAGACCCAAAAAGGATCCTTGTATATTTGAGAAGGAAAAAGAAGCAAAACGAGTCAACTCCGGACTCTCCCCTCCCTGATTTTATTTAGAAACAACACATAACATTCACATTATTTTAAAACTGATGTAGTAAAGTGGACTTGAATAATACATTGCAGCCCTGACCAGAAGATGTTTGCTTACCCACATAAAGTAATTTCCCTCTTAGCACAGCTGGGTTCCCTTTTGCAAGTGTTTTATATTTTATGAAGTAAAGAGAAAACATTATTTTTGTAAACCAATGTTTTAATCTAATTGATGACAACTCAATGGCCTCGAATAGCAATGGCTGCCTCAAAACACCTCTCAATTTGCACATTTTAGGGCCTACTAAGCTGGAGAACTGAAGCATGAGGCAAATGAAAAAATATGAAGTTCATAATCTAGGGAGACCTGCATGTGTACAGCCATAAAAGCCACAATTGCCAGCTCAGGTGGAAAAATGTTGAAGTGAGAAATGTATTCAATAAATAGAAAACACAGCATGGAGCTGGAAAGTGTGCATGAGAAACTGGTTAGGAGATTCGAGTAATGGAAACGGAAGCAGATGGGGCATGAGTGTACATTAAACAGTAGTGCTCATAGCTTGTGACATAAAGTATTCCGTTGGGAGTCTAATTCTTAACTATCTTCAAATTCATTCAATTTAAAATATCATGGTCTTGTTATCATCTAATTTTGCAGAAATTTTATTGAAAATATTATTGTGATAGACTGCATTTCCTAGATGAAAATGCTCGCTGATGGAAGAGACTCTATGCTGAAAGTTGATAACTGGATATCACTGTAACTTTACTTCACCAAGTTGTGTTTCCTTTACCGTGGGCACAAGATGTCAGAGCATGCGTTTCTGTCACTTTCTGATACCTCAGACGTTGGCTGTCATAGGCTTCTGAAGTCAGGATTGGGGGTTCTTGCAGGTAAGACTAGGAAGCCCTGAGCTGGTGCGGATGTGTGAGACAGTGTTTAAATGACACTTTCAACTACATATGGAATGTGTCATAATTCCCTGGACAGGATTTTGTTTTCACAAATTAAAAGAGAAGACAGTATTGATTGGTATTCCTAAGGGCAGAACTCTTGTTACTTGCACAAAAATATCACAATTGGCATTTTGATTTATTTTGCTTTATCCACTTGCTTTCCATGGCACAGGTGTGCTGTGGAAAATGTTACCTTCTTTCAACAATTCTCATGCTAAAGTTCACTAGTTGGTTTTAATAGTCCCTAGTGGATTCTTACAGATCTATTTTGTAAATTGTGTTTTGGAATTTCTCTCTATTTTTATCTCTATTTTTTCCTGAATGATAAAGCAAATTTTTCTGTCAGTTAAATTGTTTTTATTTATTCTCATTATACTATTTATAGAGTGACAAAGGATTATAGAAATATATATATATATATATATATATATATATATTATATAATATATATAGGAATGTTATTGCTTAAACTATATTATATTTACTTTTACATGTGATATCTTTATTATAATGACTTTTAATGTCTTTTTCCTTCAATTTTTCCTTACTTACAGCTTCTATGCCCTCATTTTTTTTTAATGTATTTGGTACAGGGACTCACTATCCAGCTTGGACTTGTAGTGAGCCTCCTGTTTTCACCCTTCCCAGTGCTGGTATTATAGGCACGTACCACCATGCCCAGACTTGGTGGCTGGTTTAGCATGCCCGAGGCTGGGGCTGGTGTAGCATGCAGTACCAGGGATTGAACCCTAGCCCCTGTGCTTGCCTAAGCAGGTGCTTAGTCCGCTGAGCTATGTCACCAGCCCTATGCTATCATTTTCTTGTGGGTTTCTTGTACCCACTTCCCTGATTCCCTTAATATTTTCCATTACTGTCTTTCTTTCTTTTTTTTTTCCATTACTTTCTACATCTTTGTGGGCTAAAAGATGAAGGGGCTGATCATTGTTTTCTTCTCTACTCAAAGGCAAACAAAAATAATTTGAAAATATAGAACATAGGGCTTGATAAAATATTAGTCTTCAGACACTTTATTCAATAGTCACTTCGTTTCAAACATATGCATACCCACTGGTTTAACCATCTACTGTAAAACTGTGTTTTCTTTTTTTCTCACTCACCTCTTCTTCATTTGTTAATCGCTTCTTATTTTGCCTTCTTTAAATTACAGGTGACAAATATTCTGTCATCTCTAGTTTCTTCCTATCACTTCTATATATATGGTATTGATTCTCTCTCCTCTCCTCTCCTCTCCTCTGCTCTCCTCTCATTTCTTCTTCTCTCCTCTCCTCCCTCTTCCTCTTTCCTTGAGGTTCTGGGGATTGAACATTGGATTTTTCCCACTGAAGGGCATTCTAGCACCCCTCCTATTTTACTTCCCCCCCCTTTTTTTGCTTTAAACAATTTATTTCACTGAAATGGATTTACATTTGTTTCTGAAGTGACTTCCATTTATTTGATATGTCTTTTCCCCATGATGATTTACAGGATCTTCAAGCCAATATAAACATTTGATAAGTATTTGAATATTTGGGTACACACCTGCACAATACCTCAGCAATATCTTTCTGCAAGAAAAACACTGAAGAGTAAAGACTAGACACAATTACTAGGTACAGTAAAAAATCTGCTGCAAGTATTTTTGAGGTAAGAAGGCACCACATACCTTTTCAATTAAGAAAACCAGCCTTACAACACAGGATGATTTTATTTTTATGTAGGACCTTGAACACTTAAGCTGCCAATTAGGTACTGAATGGCAGAGAAACACCCCCAGTTTATGCCATGAATTCATAGGGAATAGGTTCCAACAACTAGGGTTCCTTCCCATTGGTCCTCACAAAATGTTTCCCTGAGAGGGGCAGGCTGGCGCTTCAGTTGAACGTGGGTACCTTTCTCTTTGGTTTTCTTCTGTTTCTCATCATTTTCCTTGACACATTTCAGGAAGCTATCATGACTTTTTGAGTGTTTAATATGCTCAATATGCACATTAATCCTCTTGGCAAGTATCTTGCTCTTAACTTGCTTGTCTACAACAATGCCCATAGCATGCTGGGTGACGTTGTGGAGTCTTCCCGTTTTGCTATGGTAATATTTGTGAAGCATTCCTTTTTGTACAGTACCCATTCTCTTGATGTCTACAATATCACCCTTCTTGTAGATTTCCATATATGTGACCAAAGGAACAACCTCATGCTTTCTAAAATGCCTGGAGAACATATGCTGGGTTCCTCTCCTCTTGCCCTTTGTGTTAATCATTTTGGCAGCTTACTAGAAAATGGCAGTTCCAGCTGAAAGTTTATTTTACTTCTACTTTTTGAGACAGGGTCTCACTAAGTCATTGAATTGCTCATGAAGGTCTAAAACTTGCAATCTTCTTTGAGCAGCCTTCTGTCCTGAGATTATAGATAGACACCACTCCTGAGTCCTCTCCTCTCTTTCTTTTTCATATATATATATATATATATATATATATATATATATATATTTTTTTTTTTTTTTTTT